>CATIWR010479809.1:0-67703 GCA_949677035.1 Omphalea diandra | reverse complement strand
TAATAAATCTACATGTTATACCAAATGAACCTACAGTTTACTCATAATGAATATACAATTTATAAAAAAATGAACCTACACTTTATAAAAAATATACCTAGAGTTTATCAATAATGAATATATAATTTATACTAAATGTGTGTATAATTTACTCATAATAAATCTACTATTTATACCAAATGAACCTACAATTTACACTTGACATACCTTTTACTAATAATAAATCTATAATTTACACCAAATGAATCTACACTTTATCAAAAATGAAATCACAGTTTACAAAAAAATGAACTTAAAGTTCATTCAAAATAAAGTTGAAGACAAATACTAATGAACCAGGAGATATATAGTAATGAACATGTATGCAAATACTAATAAATTTTAATAATTTATCACATCAATATATATATATATGAAAGAATCTCAACATTAAAAGTCATTAATCTACATTTTTTCTAACTAATGAATCTACGTTATTTAAGTAATGAATCTATATATTTAAATTTAAATAAACAGAAAGAGGTTATTCATATTGAAAAAGAGAGAGTGAGAGTAGTCGATATAGAGAATGCAAGAGGAATCGTTTTATTGAAGCATAGTGTGAGAGACCGAGAAATTTTTGAGTTTGAGGGAAGTGAAGAGATATGCCTAATTTGTTTTGTTGTTTTTGTTTGTTAATTAAGTGTGACAGACATTAATATATTAAAATGAAAAGGTGTATATTTTTTTTCTCATGTGTGATGGTCTTTAATCTATATTGCTATATAAACAAAGATGCATGTTACAACGACCCCGACTAAGAGAAATGATTGATATATGTTATTGGACATCTAAACAGAAACATTACTCTTCACCCCATTAATTGGGACATTTTGTCACGAGTGGAAAAGCCTGCCAGGCCAGGGTTTGAAGAGAAATTGCCATTGGCCCAATTATTGTTTCCGTAGTGGTGGGCTTCATTGGTCTGGTGTTACGTGAGACAACAACAGCAAGGCTTTTCCAGTAGGTTTTAGGAATGAGTCCAAAATAGATCATTATGTTTTCATTTCAAATCATAAGCCCAAATTCAGCATGAGCTGGCCCAATGGGTTGCTTTTCTGCCGTTGTCAGCATTTGTGTTTTGGTGCCTTCCCAATAAAATAATTAGCAAGTGCAATAATGGAAGATTGAAAAATAATAATTGAATGGAAGGTGGCGTACTCTTTCTGCTTTTATTGTATGTATTTACTCCCCCATTCCTCAATAACTGTTTTTTTTTTTTTTAAATTATTATAAAATGTCTATCACTTTAAAATACTAATGTGACTTTAATTCTCTTTTTTTTTTTTTCAATTCTACTTTTATTATAATTACTATCATATTAATACATTTAATTAAAGTATTTTTTATAAAGAAAGTAACTTAGTTTTTTTAAATTTAATCTAATTAATAGTTTTTAATTCTTGTGTAATATCAAAAAATGATGGATATTTAGGAATTGAGAGAGTAAACAAATACTTAGATTTACTCTTATGAATGAAAGCAAAACATGTTCCAACACTAATTAATCATTTACATTATAATGACAAATCAATACGCCACATTTGAATGTTTCAATTACCAAAAGATGTCAGTATAGCATAGCAAGACTCGTGGTTACAGATTTCGACCCTACTTAAAAAATCGCTTTCAAATCCTTCGAATCTTGAATGTTTTAATCTATTTTTTTTATATCCGAAACATGATTTAATTCAATTCATTTTAAAAAATTTTAGATGAAATCTAAATTAATCCAATATAATCAAGTTTAAATTAATAAATATTTACTTTTAAATACCAAATAAATTTGTATTTATTTAACATAAAAAATTATAAATGACATGGTTTAATCTAAAATCCGAACATATAACTCGATAATTATCTTTCTATTTATAAAAATTTGAGCTCAAAAAAATATCAACTAACTGTTCAAGAGTTTCCTAAAAGAATAATTTGAAAGAAACCAATTTATTATAAGAAATTAATCGTTTTCTTAAATTTTAGATTATGATGTATGTGCATGCACATACTTTTTTTGGCAATGTTTCAATCTTGTTGTTGACCTAAGTGTGTGTGTGCGTGCGCTCTTAAATTATATAATACAGGTGATGAGAAAGATAGGTACATTGATAAGAGGAGGTATTATATACATGGACTTATTTTCCTTACCTTGTCTACTGTTGCAGCACAATCTTGAACTTGTTTTATCAAAGTTTTTGCTATCTTGTCTAAAGATAAACCTGTTAGGTTCTTGTCATTTTGACAACTGCTTTCACTCTGTCATTTATGGGATAACTTTGTGGATAACAATATTGAACAATTTGTAATTATGATTTTTGTTTTTAATCAATCAGATTTAATCCAACTCACAATCTCATATTTAAAATTATTTTTGTACTATCAAATTGAAATTCATTCACTTATTTTGATATAATATTACATACTTAATATTAAATATAATAAAATATGTTTTCATGTTTTAATTTTTTTAACAGAAATAAAATCAAAATTTGAATTTTTAAATTTTTATATTATAAAACAAACACTTGATAATGTAGATAGTTATGATAATGATATTTTTCAAATATTTGGATTTTTATGACTAGTATTTTCCTTTAATTTCAACATTTCAAAAGTGTAATTTTATTTTATGCATGTATATAATTCATATATTCTATTTTCAGAAAAAAGAAAATAAATTAATTAGCATTTTAATTTAGCAAAAGAGTGAAATTATTTGATAGTGAGAACGAAAATTCCAATATCACCAATGCAAAATTATTCTCTCCAATATCAAAAAAGAAAAGAAAATTCAAGATTTACAGAAAATCTTGTAACAAAACCAACAAATCTTATCTTCCCCCAAATGCTCTTCCTCTACCTTTCCTTTTAGATTGATTTTCAATAAAGGCCCTATCCCATAGTCAAATCCATTTGTTCCCCAATTCTAACCACTAGAAAAAGCCAGTCTTTAATAACTATCATTAACCCTCCGACAAGTAATTATATATGCTAACAACAATATCATCATCACTTCCACGAAACTTCTTCCATAATATCTACAAATTATTGCTTCTATAATCTGCATATAATTCAACATTTTTTTTTCTTTTTTTTATTTTGGTTGTGAAATATTTGATAAATTAAATCAGCGTTTTGAATTATATAATACACAGTCCTCACTTTCTAATATTTCTCACAAATTGATAAAATATTAGAGTATAAACAATAACCATTTTAACTCTAAAGTTTACAAATAAACACAATTCCCTTCTACAATTTTTTTCAAAAAAAAAAAAAAGGAAAATGAAAAACCAACCTAACAAAGTCACAATCTTCATCCACAATGCTATCACTGTCCATTGAAATGAAAGATCCACTTCAAAATCTATTATTATTGATTCCTTAGGGAGTTTAGGGAGAGATTTTCTCTCCTCTCTCTAGAAATTTTTAACTTTCTTCTCTTCTAATCTCTTTTTTTTTTTTTTTTTTGTTTACTTTTAAATGATCTTTAATCATCCTCTAATGTTGATCTCTTTTTCTTTTTGAATTTTATATTATTTTTATTTCAATAATACTTAGATATAATCTTTTCTTAAATTTGATTTTTATTCTTGTATCTATCTGTGTTGGATGATTTTAAAATCCTTTAAGATAATTTCAAATTTTTTTATGAATTTTGATGTATTATTGTTTTCGATCACCATTTTAAGCGAATATATTTTATTCATATTATTTTATGGCTTAATTTCTAATTGAATAGTCCAATATCTAGTGCAAAGCCTATTCTTGATAATGAATATTATATTGGTTGGTATTCACATCGGCATTATAGAAAGACTGAGTGAGTCAAACAATGATTATCGCTTGCCATTGAGTATAATCAAATCCTCCAATTCAAGATTATTATTTTTTTATATTTATATTTTATTTTAAAATTTTTTTATGAAATTATAAGAATGTAAGATCTAATATATTATATTATACTTTTTGTTTTACTAATGAAAACTATCATTTGTTTCAAAAATAAAAAATCCACTCAAAACCAAAAGTAAAATTTATAACTAAATTTAACATGAATTTATAATAAATTAAGGGTGTAGTTGATATTATTATTACTAATAGATAATTTTAGAAAAAAAAGTTAAAAACAAATTCTCTGAAATTATGAATTTTTTTCAACATGAGTTTTGTAAATACAAATTTGGTTTAGAAAACCTAATTTAACTACTTTCATGAATACAAAGATCTTTTGAAAGCCTAAAAAATTGGTAATTTAATAAACAAAATTAGACTTTTACTCAAACAATGCCAAACATGTTCTTAATCTAGGAATGTAAGCTTATGATCAACGAAATAATATAAAAAAATATAAGTAAAATGGACTGATTAGCCTGGAATTTCCACTAAATAGCCAACCCCAAACAATAAGCTACTTTGAATTCCGTTAGGGTTTGAATACTTCAAAACCTATGCAGACAAAGAAGCGTAATCCAAGAAATTAAGGAACCACTGATTTTGTCAAACATGGTTATTGCAATACTCAAACCTCACCCCAGAAATTAGGAGGCTGTCATTCAAAATACACACATCATATAGGTCTTTTTTTCAAATACCACTTGCAATTGTCCCCACTAAATCCTACTTTTTAAGTATAATAAAAGTATAGCATAGAAGACAGAGAGAGATTCTCATAAAAACATTAATTAAATAATCACTACTAGATTATAACAAACAGGAAGTCATAAACAATATTCAATTAGAGCTTACAATACAAGTTTGCTTGACTTAATTAGTTTCAAATAATTAATTAGAGATTGCACTTTCTATCCAAATTCTTCTTCCTTTGCCTATATTCTCAAAAAGTCCATGATTTGAAGGGAGGGAAGAAGGATTAAGTATTAATTAGAACTTAAAAGATTAAACTAATTTTTTGTTAACCATGTCAAAGGAGAATGGATGGGTCAATAATACAAAACATGAAGACCCACCAAATCACCACCTTACAACAACCATATCTTTAGACCTAAAGACTTTGAACACAAGAAAACACATGGTACGCTATTACAACTATTTGTTTTCTCCCTTCTTAATTATACTACACATTCCAACCTCCCTTTTCTTAGATAGGGCCATTCACATGTAATTATGTATATATATATTGCCCAAAGTCCAAATGACCAAAATACCCTTGTTTGGGGTTCATAATTACGACCGAGGACGGACGGCATCAAATGGTCCTCGTTGTGCGATGGGAGTACCTGCTGGGGCCCATGAGTTGATGGGCATGGGCCTATGGTTCGTGGGACCCATTTGAGGGTGCGCCCGTTGTTGACGGTGATGATATCGATGATCGACGGTTGATGATGCCGACGCTGGGACAGCAACACGCTCACATGAGGGACACATGGTTAGGGTTGTAGGTGGGGTCATTTGCATGTAGAACTGTGGGGAAAGTTTCAGGGCTCTCAACTCCTGCACCTCTTTTTGCAACCGCCTGTTCTCTTGAGTTAGATTCTCACAACATCTCTTCAGGAACTCACAGTCAACCTCAGTCTGCTTCAACTTAGTCCTGACAATTAATAAATAAATAAGTTCCACTAATTAATTATAAAAAAAAAAAACTACTCCATGATAATAAGAGAAATATCTCACCTTGCCCTTCTGTTCTGAAACCACACCTCGACTTGCCTTGGTCTGAGACCCAACTGCTTAGCCAATGCCAACTTTTGCTTCTGTAAAGGCCAAAAAAGCCACAAAACACGTATTAGCTTAATTACCAAACTACCTCTCAACAAATACTAACCCAACCAGGACTCTCTGTTCCTCTGGTTGGTTGCAAGAAAACACAGGAAATCAATTTTTTCTTGCATTTTCTCAGCAGCCAAACATAAAGCTAGAGTCTTTACCAAAAGCCCAAATCAAAAGGAGAAAGAAAACTTACTGGGTTGAGGGTGTTATGCTCCTTGAAGCTCTCTTCAAGAATAGCAGACTGGTGTTTAGATAATCTAAGCTTCTTTCTTGAAGTATCGCCATCTTCTTCATCGCTTATTCCACGAGAAGAAGCTCTCTCCAACTCATGTTCATCTCCATTTCCTTCCCTCTCGCTTCTCTTTCCACTTACACTAGATATGGTGCTGTTGGGGGATGAGACACCAGCTTCTTCCTCGCAGTTAGCTGTTGATGGCAGCCTGTTCACATCTATTCCGCGCAGGAATGATTTCGTATAGGCACGGCACGGATCAGAGTTTAGATCTGCATGCAAGAAATGAATCATCGGTAAGAAAACAGTTCCTGAATTTTTTATGAGACGTGGATCTTGATTCTTGAGATAGGAAAAAGATGGTCTTTATTAGGAGAGTGAAAAAACAAGAAATAAGCCAACCAGCCTTTATTTCAGTCATACTAGAATCCTCTCGCTAAAAGATTTCGAGTTCGATTGATCAAAAGGCAGAGATCTGAATTGAAAATAAATAAACAAAGGTAAGGTTTGAAAACGATTGATCAAAAGGCAGAGATCTAACATTTTTTTTTTCCTAAAAGACTTATTTTAAGTTGATCGAAAAGAAAGAAGAAAAGGAAAATAGAAAACTTTTTTAAAACTTTTTTAAAAAAAAAAAAAAGATTTACATCTCTGTTCGTTTCTTGGACATGTACCTGACGAAGGGAAGACAAAGAAAAAGAAATCAAAGGAAAGACTATGAGGGTAGACAAAGAAAAAGCAAGAATAGATCTGAAACATAGCACCATGCGGATCTAGGACATATACCTGACGAAGGGAAGGTGTCATTCCAAGTGGGTTTTTGAGCAGAAGAAGAAAGAACAACAGAAGGCATGAGATTGAGCTGCAAAGAATGGTAATTTTGAGGAAAAGTACTCAAACTTAAGCTCAAACCCAAATCTTCTTTCCCGACCATCATTCTTGATCTTTCTTGGTTTGCCAACAAGAACTAACTATATGTAGATGCTCTTTCTAACTTCAAGAACTTCTTGGTGTATGGTGCATATAAGCAAGAAATAAACCAAAGAGGTTTACTGGTCTGGGCTTTGTAGTTGTAAGTAAGAGAGAGACAAAACAGAGAGAGAGGATGAATTATAAGAGAATGGGAATTAAAGCTGAGTGCTTGGAGATTATATAGAAAGAAGTGGAGATATAATGGGTGGGAGTGGGGACTGGTATGTGTGTTACCATCATGACTTGGTGTCAGGAGGCCAATTATCTCAATCATGGCTTTTGCCTCCCCGAATAATAATACCTAACTCTGGTTTGTTTTTTCCATTTTCTACTATTTTTTTACTTCCGTTGGAAAGTCTTTATATGTATGTTAATAAGGGATACTTAGAATAAACTGAGACAAAATAAATATATTTGATAGAAGAATAATTGTAAAATTTAGATTTATTTATTACAATATATTTATTATGAAATTAAGAAATCAATTAAATAATTTTAATAAAATTTAAATTTATATTGAAATACATATATTATTAAGAATTATCATTGATAAATAGTAATAATCATTTATTTTTATGTAAAATATATTTATTATATTTCAAATTGAATTTAATAATATTGTTTAATAATTTTAATAAATTTCAAAGTGTAGTCAGAAATGTATAATTATTAATTGATAATAATATTTGTATAATTTATTTTTACTTAATAAATATTTATCATGTCTTAATCGAAAGTAAATAGTATAATTCAATGATTTAACCAGGGTAAATACAAATACAAACACTATTTATTATTTGTACATTTTTGTAGGTGGTGCGTACAGATTAGCATGAAGTTGCTGGTCAGTTGCATAACTATGTTGTTGACTGCTGACCATGCCCAAACAAAACGACAGCAAACCATAACAATCCGTACCAGATAATTGCTTTGTGCAGGACTGCTGAGTTTAATTGGCAAAAACTATTATTATTATTATTATTATTATTGGATTTTTTAATTTATAATCACATAACATTTTTATGAAAAATAGTTTTTATTTGTCATTTCGTAGGTAAATTAAGCACATAAAATTTTTATGAAAAATAATTTTGATTTGTCATTTCGTAGGTAAATTAAGCACATAATTATGATTGTTAAATTTCTCTCTCAATATTTTAAAAATTATAACGCTAATTATTTGGTAATTGGCGCTTCTTTCATAATTCACAAAATCAAGAGTTTAATGTTTAAATTAAATTTTATATCATATTCAAACAATTTGAATATATAGTAAAGGAGGTTAACTGGTTTTGAAAAGCACAACCACGAAGGATGGTCAAAAAGAAATTCATTTGAAGTTCTTTCCCATTATTAACGACTTTTTCTGCATGAGAACAACTGTCTTTTCAGGAAAGTGTTTTTATTTAAATATAATTGTTATTCTTATATATATATATATATATATATATATATATATATATATATATATATATATATATATATATGTGTGTTAATATACCATTAATTAATTTTTTTCAATTTCATCTTCATCATCAATTTTCTCTTTTTTAATTAATTTTTTATTACTATTAGCAATAATTTTAGTTAGATATAATTAATAATATATTAATTTATATTGATTAATTTTTTTTTAATTAATTATTTTCTTAATTTAAATACATAATAATAAAAATACAGTTATTTTAAAATGGATGGAATAGTAAATATATTGGCAAATTTTCTTTCAACTTTCTGTTAGAAAGTTACTTGCAACTCTTGAATTCCTAATGCCTTTGATTGATTTCTTGTTCAAATACAAAGCTACCAATCAGAATAGGACCATTATCTAAGAATGACCTAACTCAATGGAATCAACATGCTTTGCCTTGAAACCTTAACGTCCATAAGTTCATATTACCCATACTTTTCTTGTGTTGCTGTTAAAACACGGGTGTGGCCATTTGCACTCGACCTTAATTATTTCCATGTTACCTTTGAATTATTTCTTATTGAAATTAAATTCCCATATGGTCATAATCTATTTTTCCATGAGATTGATATGACTAAATTGCCTAATTCATTTGCCCTAACATGCAGTTGACTCTAAAAGCAGTCGACTTATTTCTCTCATTTTTCGATTACTCTTTTTTTTTTCTTTTTTTTTTTTTGTGATGTGTAATTAAATTATTGCGTTGATGAAATCTCGTTCACAGTGCAAGTCTGTGCCAGAGACTATAGTTCATTTACTGGTGATATTGAGAATGTTGTTTGATAATTAGGCATCCAATGATCATGGTTTTCCATATTTTTTTTAGAAGTTCTAAAAAATAAATCATTTTTCATATTTATATGTTTGTTTAGTTATAAATTATTACTATAAAATTTGTCCCTTCGTTAATTACTCACTATATCTAGATAAATGATTAAACATTAAGTGTTTTGAATTCCAATTTCCTATATCTCTTTTTTTGATATTTCAACGTTTTTGTGATTAATGAGATTTTATATCAATAATGAAAAGTTATCTTTATATAATCTTTTTTTTTTCAAGAACTCATTGTTTGTTTCAAGAAAGTGCAATAAAATAGTACAAAAGATATTTTAGTAAAAATAGCGACTATTAATTAATAAAATTTAACTTTCTTAATTCTTATGTAAAAAAAAAAAAAGCCTATAATATTATAATGTCGAGAGTATCATTTATTGTGTACCCTTTATAGTGCCTCACCTTAATATTTGGATGAAGAAATTTTTACTTAGAATCTTAGATATTTTTTATA
Source organism: Omphalea diandra (assembly GCA_949677035.1). NCBI lineage: Eukaryota > Viridiplantae > Streptophyta > Magnoliopsida > Malpighiales > Euphorbiaceae > Omphalea > Omphalea diandra. Next base: position 57,968 of record CATIWR010479809.1, on the reverse strand, counting down.
GTTTTTATGTAATTATTTATTTTGATGAATTATATTAAATTATTGAATGAGTTATATATATTATTAGTGTTTACTCCCTCCGTTTCATCTTAATTGGCGTTTTAGTTTTTATTTTGTTTCATTTTATTTGAGATTTTAGATAATCTATGCATATTTATGTGTTTTTTTTTCCATTTTTATCATTTTCTCTGTTTTTATCAACGACTTTTTTGAACACTCTATATTTCTTTCAGAAAGAATGTAGTGAGATGAGAAAATAAGATTTAATATAATATAAATAAGGGTAACTTAGTGTTTTTATTATGATAATTAAAGAGATTTAATAGCTTTTTAATTTTTGTGCACACCTTCAAAACTCAAAGAAAATGAAAGAAGGTAATAATACCTAAAAAAAATAAGAAGTGATATATGTAAATTTTTTATGAATAACCATCCCAAATTTTCAGTCAAGATTTATTTTTTTGTCCGTCCCAAAATATAATCTACTTTTTTATATATTATAATTAATTTACTAGTTACCCATTATACTTTTACTTAATACAATCTTATAAAAAAATTTATAACATCAAATATTTAATGCACTTGTTGAAAAATTAAAAAAAATAATTTTTTTGTGGTAAATTTCAATAAATTATAATTGTTTGGCTCATATTTTCAAAATGAATTGTTCTTAGTAAAAAATTTGAAATCTTTGTTTACTAAATTCATTTATTTAGTTTATGTTCGCTATTTTTGTAATATTAATTGTTTTTAATTTTACATTAAATAATTAATAATTTCAAAAATATTTATTACTATTTATCCTAATGTGAACGTGAGGGTATATTTGAAAAAAGTGTATAAAATTAACTATTTTAACCATATTATCTACATTTTTCTTAATATATGTGTAAAAAGAAAGTGAATTGAAAATTTGGAATGGAAAGAGTATAAAATTTTTTAAGGAATAAGAAATTTTATTTTAAATTTTTAAATATTAAACATGAGATGAAAATAACTCCACCTGTAAATCATTATAAAAAAATAAAATTACCAAATACATATAAAATTGGAGCCATAAAACCAGCATGAAATGAATATATATTATGATTTTAAAATATATTTGAGAGAAAAATTTATTATTTATCTGATTTTAGAATTTATCTTTATATATAACATCAACGCTAAATCATCTAATTACAACAAATTATAAGTCATTAAAAATTATGAAATAAATAAGAAAAAAACAAGATTAATAATAATTTACATATGTTATTTTTTACAATAAATATTTTAATTTTATTAATATTTATAAATATATTTAAAAAATTACATTAAATTATAATTTTATAATATGCACCGAATATCAATTAATTTAAAAAAAAATGAGGAAAAGAAGAAAAAGAAGCAGGCAAGCTTCCAAACCAAAAATTAACACAATTGGTTTGGAATTTACGTTTAATTTCTGTCCCAAATCCCAACTAAGCAAAAACGAAGATGCGTATCACCGTGAAACAATGTGGGCCAGTTGATATCTGAAACCATCACTCAATTATCGCAACCCCCGAATTCAATAGCAACGGCTATGATGGAATCCAGGAACTAGCCATGTAAAATCAAGTGGCTATGATCAAGAATTTTAATGGGTTGTAGTGGGGTCATGATATCCTATTGTTGCAACATAATTAGGGCCAGAGGCTAGTTAAGCCAGACAAGCATCAAATCAAGAGGGGATGGTTGATGATTGGAAGCAGACAGATTAACTTTTGTTTTCATCACGAGTGGGTCCCTCATTTCTCTCATCTTTCTTTTTTGGAAAATCTTTTTCTCATGCGGTTGGCACGAGAGTCTCATTAGCAGACAAAACCCCCGTCGCTTTCTTTAACTTTTTTTTTTTTCTAATAATAAAAATGGATTGCTTTCTACCGAGTGTTGAACGCGTCGACACCAAATGAATTGATTTCAGATTTTCCGTACGCTGCATGAAATCAAAAACGAAAACCGGCAAAATAAAAACAATATTTATCAAAAATATAAAATATGCAAATATGAAAAAATATAAAGATAAATATTAAAAATATTAAGTAATTTATGAATACTAGTATTACATATGAATATTTAATAATATTAATTATTTCAAATATAATTTATTATTAATAACAATTAAAAATTAAAAAATAATAAACCAAATTTTCTAGAACAAAGAAAAATAAATATTTATAATTTCTTAATAATAATTAATCTAAAATAGTTTCAAATTTTTATAATTTTTAAATTTTATTTTAATATTATTTTTTTATTTATGAATTTAATAAATTTTTTTAATTTTAATTTTTAATATTGTTTTCTTATTTGTGAATTTAATAATTTTTTTATTTTTAATTAATTATAAATATTTTTCTTCATTTTTTTAGTTTTAAGAAATACATTTTTTATTTAAAAACAAGCTCTCAAGTTTACTATATTACGTGAAAACAGATTTTTCAATTTTATTATATTATGAAAATATGCCAAAAATAATTTTAAAAGTTTTTTGTGAAATTTCAAAAATAAAATGTTTCTAAAACCAGGAAACATTATCCTTGTAAAATTTTCGTGCAATTTAAGATTTTACTCTTCTGGGTTCTGGAGCGTGGTGTCCACGAACAGCAAAGGGATTGTGATACTGGCGATGACTAATAATTGTGTGAACTCATTTAGATGGCTATAAGCCAAAAGCTGCTTTCATGGTTTAAGTTGCTACTTGCACTTTTTGTTTATATAAATTAATCACTTTTTATTCATTTAAAAATAAAATTTATTATTATAAATTAATTATTTTTAAGTAAAAAATTAATAATATGAAAGTTAATAAATTTATAATTTTAACTTAAGTTTTAAATAAAATAAATTTTATAAAATAATATCATTTAAATGAAAATTTTATAGTTTCTCAGAAAATTATATTCTCCATAATCTTTTTCACTTTATTTTGCCAATTTTTAAATTTCATCATTAGGTGAGGCTCGCAGCTGAGCCATGGTCAGCAACCGAGCCAGCTACGAATACGATAAGAAAGAAGACGATAATATGTGTAGTTTTCTTGGTGGGGAAAGAGAGAGAAAGAGAGAAAAGGAGACAGGAGAGAGTGGACTTCACGTGGGTTGAGAGGGTGCCGGATTTAAGGGAAAGCGTGGGAAGAAAACCCCCCCCTTCCCTCCTCAAACTCACGTGGACCAACATGCCTTGTGTTCAGACACGTGCCCTCACAACTTCTTGTGGTCCCCTCTGTCTTTCCTTGCCTTGGGCCCCTACCCTCGAACAATACGGTCGTGCGTGTCATCTTGTCGCTCCATGCGCCGACCAACCATTTATTCACAATCATTTTTGATCTCCCTTCCCAATCTACTTTCTTTCCGGCGGGTGCCCTTCAAACGCCACCTGCTACTAATCAAGATTATCATATAAGTTTGTTTGCTTAATAAATTAATTAAAATTACATTTAAGAATATTTTTTATTTAGAATATTAAGTATTATAGTAATTATTATTGACAGTTAAAATTAGTTATTTAAATTATCATTTAATTGTTTATTAAAATGTATAAATAATTTATCTACAAAGTATAGAAAAGTTTTTGCCTATAATCTAATAATTACAAGTGCTGTATTGAAAATAAAGTATAGCAATGACGTGCTTTAATCATTTGACCAATTAAGGAGGCTATTTTCATGATTTTGGTTCCTTTCTTTTATATAGTTTTCTATAACAAAATGAAACTCATTTTTAGCTTTTAATTTTGCTTCATTTCATGTTGGGACTTTAATAAGATTATCATTTAATCTAACTCATTGGATATTCAATTTAATTTGATTTAATTTAAATAAAAATAAAAAATGATGTTTTATAGTCTTTACGAATTTCATCATATCCATCTATAATAATCATTGATATTATATATTTTTTCTTGTTTTGAAAAAAAAGAGGGTAAGTAAATAATTAAGTTAGGAATATGTCATTCAAATGTGTCGTCCCCTCCTCTTATTTTCCATTGACCATGAATTATAGACTTGAAAATAGATTAGGATTTTTTTTTGTACATATATAGCATGTACCATGAATCTTTCATTTTATTTTTTAAAAGAAAAAACATGAATCTTTTCTATTCAAAACTTTCCCTTTCATTACTTGTGAATTCACATAAATGAGCACTCAATTTGAAATCAATATCTAAAATTTTTAGCAAACTACTCTATCTATTCCATAATAGATATTATTTAAAATTTTTATAATATATTAAGGATTGTATTTAATAAATATTATTATATAAAAAAAGATTATATTATCCTTAATTAATTATTTTTATAAAGTATTATGCACTCTAAAAAATAATTATTATAAAATAGAGAAATAATAAAATTAAAAAAAAATTAATTAATATTCATAAATAATTATAAAATATCATATATTATAGGATAAAAATTTCTTAATAAAATGATATCTTATTTGTAACTGATGAAGTATTTTGCATATCATTTTAATTCATGGTATTTTTCATTTGTAATTTTTGAATATTAGCTATCAAAAGTATCCTATAAATGAAAGTTAAAAATAATTACATCATCTATAAAATTCCCACTTTCCTATTCAAATAGATTAATTTTTCAATTAAGTTTGATTAATTTCTTCTTTATTTTTTTTATCTCAAACCAAAAAGGGTAGCAAAATTAATGCGTTACACATCATCATGTATAAGATTTTCGGGATCATGTCATGTCATTACATGAAATACGATAAATAAGGGGAAATGACGCATGAAAACTACACAAAATTGCATGGAAAGCTGGTGGCCTTAATGCTTCAATGGGAAAATAGTGTCATCATGTCTATTTTGACTCTTATTGGTTTTTACACAGAATCGGCATGCACCTTATAGGGAATAGGATAAAAACTGCACCAATTATTGTCCACACAATGAGGAGGCAATTTTGCCACTCATCCTAAAATCATCCACTTACTCTCACTATCGTCTCTTTTCTAATAATGACCGCATGCCACTCTTTATCACCTTTTTTTTTTTTAACTTAGGGACAAAAGCAATTATTGGTTCTATGCTTACATTTCTTCTGAGTTTTCTTATTTTCAACCCTAAGCTAAATCCTATTCAGAACGCAGACTCCCCCGACAATCTTTGTGTGTCTTTGCTTTGATTTAACAGCACACAAATTATTAGAAGTACTCGTAAAGTTTCTATTTGTGATGTAATATTACATATGTAGATGACAACGTATTTTATTTAATACTAGAATATTCAAATAAGTTTAATCTTATACAAATCTTAAGTCAATTATATAACAATTAAAATGTTTTTAATCGAGTTTGAAGAATATTAATCGAATTTTGAATGGATTATAGTGATAGATGATATATTCTATAAGCAAATTTGGGACTGATTTGAATTATATACTTGCTACATGAATTCAAGTTTGGATAAAAAAATTTGTGTGGACTTTACATGTCCTTATACAAATAAAATTTGATATTTATAATGAATGATAAATAAAATATGGATATTTGCAATTAAATTTACAATGATTATAAACAACAAAATTAATCTTATATCGATTTAAAGTTATTACAAATAATAGAGTAATTAAATTATTTTAGTGATGCATATAACAAATTTGAAATATATTAAATCTCTTACAATCCCTAAACTTAACCAATTAAACTCACTCTTTTTTTTTTTTTTAATAAATGATAAATGATAAATGTGAAAAATACTAGAAATATGCCGGTGATAAGAAAGACTGAAATTAGGGTTTGAATATTATAATAATCGCTAAATGTTTTTATATAACACTAGTTTTTATTTCATGTGCATTGCACGTGAATTAAAATAATTATTAATCATATAAATTAGTTATTTTTAATCTAAATAAAAGATAATAAATTGTTTAAAATTATAAACAATTAAAATGTTCTAAAATACATAAAAAATAAAATTTTAGTAAATATGATTTTTCATTAATAAGTGAATGAAAAATAAATTTAAGACAAAATGATTAAAAATAAAAATTAAAAACTAAATAAGAGTTAAAAATAATAGCCATTTGAGAAAAAATAATTAGAGTTCAACTAATATTTATATAAGATTTAGTCTAACAAAAAAATATATACAAAATTAAATGTTATAGATTATAAATTGAAATTATCTATAATAAAATTAAATTAGCTTTATGAAATGAAAATTTACTATTTGAGAAAGTTAGATGGTTTTCAATCATGTTTTTAATTAGTGTTTCTTTATTTTCAACTAAATCTTTCAATTAGTATTCTTTTATTATTGGCTAAACTTCCCCATAAAATTACTTATGTTCTTTTAAAATATTAATTAGAATTTTAATATGAAAAATTACATCGAAGACATCTAAAAAATATATAAAATATAATTTTTCATATTATGCAAAGTATAAGATAAAATAAAAATCTATAAAAAATTGAATACCTGAAAATTGCATATTTTCTATTTTGTTCTCAATTTTATTAAAGGAGGTAAAATTATAAAATATGACTTCTTTAAAAACCGATGATTTACTTTTTTTAAATAATTGTGAAAGAAGTAAAATATAATTATATTTTTTAATTCATGCTAATAAATATTATATTAACACTTTTTACTGCATCATTAGAAAAAGTGTAAGTTTTTCATTCTCAAAAGAATTCTTGAAATTTTTTATCTACATAATTAAATATTGTTGCATGTATTTTTATTTCGATAAAAATAATAAATATTTGAATGTAATAAATATTTGAATGTAATAAAATTAATGAATAAAAGCTATAAAAGAAATTTAAATATAAAAATTTAATCTCACTATTCACCAATATAATTTTTTATGGTTGTCTACTTCTTTTATGATTAGAATAACTTTTCTATCAATCTTTTTTGAAGTAATAAAAGTTTTAATAATTTTTTTTTTGTATAAATATTAGTTTGTTGATCGCAATAACTTAATGTGATTATTTTTTGTTAGACATAATATCATTGTTCTTTTTTTAAATATAACACTAAAAAAGATAAAATTTCATTTAATAATTAAAAATTTTACACACACACTACGTATAAAATATAGAGAAATAGCGAGAAAAATATTTATAAATAAATATACTTAATTATTTAATCTACATGATAAAAGATTGTAGTAATGAATTAACCAATTTTTTTTGTGTTTGATATAAAAGATATAAACATTTGTATCTATTATTCTTGTTATTTTAAACAACTATAAATTTCAAAAATTGAAACAATGTCCATTATTTCTATTATTTCAAAAAATCACAAATTTTAAAGTTGATATAATAATTATTTATATAAAAAAATATTATTTATTCAATAAAAATTTATAACTTAATATTATTATTGTCAATTTAAAAAAGTTATATAACCTTTTATGCCCATAAAAATTTTCTTTAATTAGTCACTTTTATATACAATGTAGATAGATATTTCAGTTATTTTAAATAATTGTAAATTTCAATGTTTGAATTAATAATTAGTTTTATTAAAAAAATATTATTCATCCAATTAAAATTTATAACTTAAGATTATTATTGTTAATTTTAAAAATTATATACCCTTTATATCTAAAAAAATTTTTTAGTTAGCCACTTTTAAATATAGTATATAGATATAGATATTTTAACTTTTAAATATTTTAAAAATAAAATAACACTAACTTAAAAATATATAAACATCTTTATCCATTATTTCAATTATTTTTAATAATAATAAAAAATATGTAAACATCTTTATCCATTATTTCAATTATTTTAAACATTCATAAATTTCAAAGTTTGAACCAATAATTAGTTTTATAAAAAAATATTATCCATTTTATTATTTATAATTTAAGGTTATTATTATCAATTTAAAAAGTTCTATATATTTTGATGTTCAATTTTTTTTTCTAATTATCTACTTTTATATATAGTATAGATATAGTACATAGATATAAATATTTAAATTTTAAAGATTTTTAAAAATAAACTAACACTAACTTAAAAACATAAACATCTTTTTTTTCATTATTTCAATTATTCTAAATTATCATAAATTTCAAAGTTTAAACTAATAATTAATTTGATAAAGATATATTATCCAAACAACTAAAATTTATAACTTAAGGTTATTATTATCAATTTAAAAAATTTTATATATTTTTATGTGTAAAAAAGTTTTCCCTAATTAATCACTTTTATATATAGTATAGATTAAAATTTATAACTTAAAGTTATCATTATCAATTTAAAATTTTTTATATATTTTTATGTCTAAAAACTTTTTCTCTAGTTAGCCACTCTTATATATAATATAGATATAGTATATAGATATAGATATTTTAATTTTTTAAATATTTTTTTAAAATAAAATAATATTAACTTAAAAAACATAAATATCTTTGTGCATTATTTCAGTTATTCTAAATAATCGTAAATTTCAAAGTTTAAAATAATAATTAGTTTGATAAAAAATATTATTCATCGAATTAAAATTTATAACTTAAGTTTATTATTGTCAATTTAAAAAAATTATATATATTTTTAAGTCCAAAATTTTTTTTCCTAGTTAATCACTTTTCGTATATATTATCAAAAGAGTTTTTCTAATTAGCCACTTTTATATATAATATAGATTAAAATTTATAACTTCAGATTATTATTGTCAATTTAAAAAGTTTTATATATTTTATGTCTAACAAATTTTTCTCTAACTAGCCACCTTTATATATAGTATTGATATGCTATATAAATATTTTAATTTTTAAATATTTTAAAAATAAAATAACACTAATTTAAAATATAAACATTTTTATTCATTATTTCAGTTATTCTAAATAATCATAAATTTCAAATTTTAAATTAATAATTAGTTTGATGAAAAAAATATTGTCCATCTATTTAAAATTTATAAGTTAATGTTATTATTATCAATTTAAAAAAATTATATATATTTTTTATGTTTTAAAAAGTTTTTCTTAGTTAGCCACATTTATAAATAGTATAGATTTGTTTCCATTTTATATTTGTGGATCTTGATAAATAAAATAAATTTGTTTCTTAAAAATTATCTTGTATTTACGGTAAGTGTTTTTGAGTGTGACTTAATATATTTTTTATCAAAGTTTTAAAATACCTCACACATAAGAAAAGGGTTCGTAAATTCAGTTAATACTCAAAGACAGTTGATCTTGATATCCTATACTTTAATCATTCAGTATGCTCAATCATTATCAATAAATATCTTTACTTAATGTCTATAGAAATTAAAAGAAGAAGAAAAAACCACAATTACTTAACACAATCCCAAAATATTGTTTTTAGTATCTGCGTAAAGAATACGCAGTCGTGTTCTTCCTGGGAACAGGGGAGTTGTTTGAGGAAACTAATTATATACTACAGTTGGCTCAATGATATACCAGTCAACATGACCGAAAATATCCACTTGCCCATCTAGAAACGGTTGATGATCCTAAGAATCCATCACACACCGTTGGTTTATTACAATGGGCGAGTAAAGTTGTGGGATTTGATGAATAATGATCATGGAGTATGATCTATGATGATGATGATAAGGGACAAAACGTCGGGTGATGATTGAGGGTGTCCCCACGGGCTAGTGATAGCTGTCCCACGTGTTCCCTAGTATATAATAATCTCCAATAATTTATCTGTTAGCGACGAGACAATTTCCTGTAATGGAGGACCCTAATGAGTAATGAATAATAATACTAATAATAATCAAGTTGGCTTGGCTTGGCCGTACGATGCTCAATCTCCATGTGATGTGCACGTGAACTAGGACCCTTGGAGATTGCCAATGGTTGGCTCTACACTTCTTCCATTGCCCATGTTATCTTCTTCCATTTGTCAATTGTCATTCATTCTTCTGTTCTAATTTATGTAATAATTAGAATTAAGTAATTTTTGTTCATTCGTTTTCATTTTATTTGACATTTTAAGAGTATTCACAAAAATTAAAGGGTTGTTAAATCGCTTTAATTAGTAAAATAAAATTATTAAATTACTCTTATTTATGTTTTATTAAAATTCACTCTTCCATCTCATTATATTCTTTTTAAAAGAAAGGCAGAGTGTTCACAAAAGTATTTAATAATGACAAAAAAATATTAAAAATGAAAGAAAACACATAAAAATGTATAAATTCTCTAGAACGTTAAATAAAATGAAACAAAATAAAAATTCTAAACGTCAATTAAAATGGAACCAATGGAATATCAATGATTTTAAGAATATATTTTTTTACATGGACTCAGTCTAATTTTTTCTAATGGAGGACCCTAATGAGTAATGAATAATAATACTAATAATAGTCAAGTTGGCTTGGCTTGGCCGTACGATGCTCAATCTTCATGTGATGTGCAGGTGAACTAGGACCCTTGGAGATTGCCAATGGTTGGCTCTACACTTCGCCCATTGCCCATGTTATCTTCTTCCCTTTGTCAATTGTCATTCATTCTTTTGTTCTCTCTCTCTTTTTTTTTTTTTGTCAATTTCAGATGGGGAAGTATTGTCTCTTGTTAGTGTTTCACACTTTCTAATGTCTATTGGAATTTGTAGAAGAGTTTAATTAAATATTTTCAAAATAATTTATATAATAAATAAAATTTAGTAATTTTTACTCATTTCATCTCGTTTTATTTGATGTTTTAAGGTTGTGCACAAGAATTAAAAAATTATTAAATCTCTCTAATTAGTAGAATAAAATTATTAAATTATCCTTATTTATGTTTTATTAAAACTCATTATCGTATCTTACTATATTTTTTTCTAGTAGAAAGATAGAGTGTTCAAAAAAGTATTTAATGAAGATAAAGCAAATGATAAAAATAAAAAAATATATAAATATACATAGATTCTCTCAAACTTTAAATAAAACGAAACAAAACAAAAACTCTAAAACATAAATTAAAATGAAACGGATTGAGTATCAATGATTTTAAGAGTATATTTTTTTTACATGGACTTAGTCTAATATATCTAATATGGGCCATAAAAGATAATTTCAAATTGAATAAATTCTTTTATTTAAACTAATATTTGAAGTCAAAATTTTTTTCTTCATAATATTTGAAGTCATAATTTTTTTTCTTTTCATATCTTAAACAGGACAAAACTTTATTATTATCATTATTTTTTATTTTCTAAAATTTTGCTTTTTCTTAGATAGAAAATATAAAAAAGTGAGATCAATTTCTGATTAATTAAAATTTGTCTCAATAAGAATTTATAAATGAAAAAGAAAGAACGAGAAGGAGATGAGCACTTATTCTCAATTATAAACGAGACTATAAAAATTCTGAAATTGAGAAATTTTATCAGCCAAAAGACTGAATGATGTGAAAATTTATCTTAATTATTCGGCAATACTATCATGGACCCCGATTCTCTATTCTTAATTATTCGGCAAGCCAAAAAAGACTGGTCCGAGACCGGTACGAGACTATTCTTCATGTGAATCTCACGTGAATCCGGACCCTCTTTAGTTTAGTTGTTTCTATCACACAATTACCATGTTGTCCTTTTCTGTAGTATATAATATTATGTAATCCAATAAGGTTTAATCATTTGTGTTGGCTAGAGTAGAGAGAGTTCCATGTATAATGGGTCCCTTATTTCATCTCAACTCCATTTGATTGGACTTCTCATTGTGTTGGTCATGTCCTTTGAAGATCATAGAGAATCTTATGCCTTTCTACATCTTCCTTGCAACTTGCTACTCGCCAACAATATTTTGTATAATTTCGTGATGAATTTGTTTCGCTTTTAGTTTTTATCAATTTAAATTATTACATATCATATTTATAGCCCTTTAGTGGTGATTAGATCAGTGGTGAAATAAGAAATTATTTTCAAAAAAAAAAAAGATTCGCTTATTTAAAGTTATCAATGATTGAAGATGACAACAAAATAAAAGAAAGAGGAGGAAACGGGTGAAGGAAGGGAAAAACTTGTTTGAAAGAGAGACTATTATAGAGAAAAATAGATAGAGATATTGTTTTAAATTTCTTTTTTGTTTTCAGTTAATCCAAACACGTATTAAAAAAATCTAAAAGGGGCTTTTCTCTCTTTCATTATCGATCAACTGAGCAAAGACTGAGAAAATCCTCCTCCATGTTTCTATTGCACACTATGAAACTTTAGCCTATGTCACCCTCTTCATTTCACTACCAAATAAATTATATTATTAATTAATTCTTTTATCTGTAATTATAAATTTAAACTATTTGGTATCATAACTTAATTATGAGCGATTCCTTAATTTTAATTAAATTAATAAAGTCAAGAACATTAATTAAAAAGAGTAGAGCTCATTTTTTTTTTTAGTTTAAATTACAAATGAATAAAAAAAAATTACGAGTATGAATGGTGGGGTAATTTTTAAAATTCACACCCTATAATTTTCTTAAAATTTTATAATAGAACATCAAGTCTATAATACAAACCATCGACAAGGGGCAGAGCTGCTCCTTGTAAGTGGAACCCAATGGACTCCTCTCCTCCAAGAAAATGTTGTGTATTATATATAGATATGGATATTTTTTGGAGATTTTTACCAAATTTACCTCATTAAATGTACTAAAGAATAATAAGATTTGAATCATTTTTATATTCCTACTTAAAATAGATAAACATGCATTTGAATATGCGGCTTTTGTAACTAAAATTTGATGATCTGTAAAAAAAAAAAATAAATTTTAATTAGTAAATATATATTTTCAATCTTTCTACGATATATTTGTTTATATTATGTGTATCATATATGTTCAATAGGCATATCTATTAACAATAGAGTACTTCATTATTTGATATCAATTTTTTGTTTGATTTTTAGTTTTTATAGTTCGGTTTATTTTAGTAATTTTTTATTTTTAAAACAGAAAAATAAAAAATAAATTTTTTATTTTAAAAGAGAAAAATTAATTTTCATGATTAAAAAAACATAAAAAATGATTTTTCTAATTCTCTTAGCTCGTTTTTCAAAATAAACATTTTGCATTTGGAAAACCAGAAACTAAAAATAGAAAACAAAAATGATAGTGAACAGTCCTAAGTTTCTTATATTTTATTTTTATCATACGAATTCTGCGGTCAATTTTTTCAATAGTTTTTTTATTTCACAATCTCTTTATGTCCAAGGCATTATATTCCTTCTTGCAATATTATCAATTGCCAGCAAAACCACAAGGATATGAGAATTATTAAAGCTTTTGCTAATACTAAGGTCAAAAAAAAAAAAAAACGCATAGAAGATTTTCTCCAAATAATTTGTTGAAATTAATGATTATTATTCCAAGAATAATAATTAGTGAATGTAGAAAGAGTGGTACATGCATGTTGATTGTTGGAGTATTTACCTTACATCAACTTCCAATAATTATGCAAATTAAAGATCACATGGATCCAATAATTTATCGAAAGTATTGTTATTGGTGGAAATCAACCTCAACTAACAATCACTTGTCTTGCTCATTATTGTTAGTAAACTTAAGAGGATCTTATCATTAATAGAAATATCAATGAGAAAATTTCACACTCTCCGTGAATGATGCAAGCGTTTCTTTTTTGTATTTTTTTTTTAAAATTTTCTAACAACGAGTTTTTGCAGTGAACTATATTTAGAAATACTTTCCCATATATTTTAATTATATGAAAAGAAGTTAACTTGGGCCAACCTCTTTTAGCAAAAAAAAATCTTAAAGAAACAAGAAGAATTGTAAAGATATTTTCTTAATTATATTCTCATTCCTCTAATTATGGTATTTTATTATTTAATTAGCTATGGGTTAAAAAATTGTGAACAAATAAAAAGCAAGATGATGAGTCACACAGCAACTTGCTCAAGAAACAGCCTTTGATGGCAGTTAGGAATTTGAGATTATAAATAGATGGAGATTGAGAGTGGGATAAATTAATACTTTTTTGTTCCAAGATTGATAGATCTGTTTTTCTTTTTTAGTTGTTTCAATATTTAGGTTGGTTTTCTTTTTTTAAAAGTGTTGAATTACTTGATTTTCTATTTTACCCTTATTTAATTAATCTCCCCGTTCCAAAATAAATGTGATTTTAGGGATAAATTTTTATTTAATCATACTTGATATTTTACAATTATCAATAAATATTAATTAAATTTTTTCAACTCTACTATTTCTCTTTTCCGTAATCATCGTTTCTCTTTAGAGTGCATTATAATTTATAAAAATAATTAATTGAGAATAATATAGTATTTTTGATATGTAATATCTATTAAATATAATCTTTGATAAATGATTTCATTAAGGAACAGAGAAAGTATATGATTATCAATACTTATAAATTATAATCATTTAATACTCTTGTTGAAAGTTTAAACAAAAATTGAAATTTTGATACTTATGGTTTGATAATTTCATTTATTAACAATATCAATTATCTTTAATTTTACATTAGAGAGCAACGAACTTTAAGAGTATTTAATAAGAGTACTATTCATCTCTATATAATATTTAATATAAGGGTATAATAGGAAAAGTAAAATAAAAATAATAACTTTAATCAAATTATCTAATATTTCTTAATTTGTGTATAAAAATAAATAGATCTATCAAATTAGGACGAAGAGAATATCAACTTTCATCTCATAAATGTGTGTTTAATTATTGCTTAGTTAAAAATTTTATTTATTTGGAAAAATAAGAGGTTTAATTTAATGATTTCTACTTGGTTGGCTAAATTAATTGGAAAGTTTTTGATAAGTTTGAAATTAATTAAAGGAACAAATGGATGAGTGATATGAAGGGAATGCAAATAAGGAATCCAATCCAATAGAAAGACAAGGGAAACAACAAAAGCAAGTTATTTCAGATGTGAGTGTGTTTCATTTGATTCATATAAACAAAAAGCCAAAATATTCCATATCATTTCTGTCCACTCCATTAACAACCATTTTAATAGGATAATATATATGTTTCAGAACCCAAAAAAATAATAAGGTACAGTTTTTCACCATTAAATTTGGATAGAGATTTTGTGGGCAGCAATGGCAAATCTTTACTTTTGTTTTTTTTTTAAATGAAAATGTATTTCTTCGATTTTTATTTTTTTATAAAAATTATGATAATAAACTGTTGCATTTAATAAATTTTCATTGAAACAAAAATTCTCACAATATAAAATTTTATAAAATAGCAAAATGACAATTCAAATTTATTTTATGTTGTAACGCTGTTTTAAATTAATGCAATTTTGTTGTAATTATCAAAAAATAAATAATTCATTATGTTTGAAAAATTATTTAGGAAGGAAAGAAAATAAAGAGTGAAAATAATTTTTATCTTTCTTCTTTTATTTCCCTTCTTATGTTTGGATAAAAAAGAGAGTAGAGAAAAATAAACTTATTTTTCCTTATTTGGAAAGTAAAATATGGAAGGAAATAAAATTGTTATTTCATATATTTTATATTTTGCCCTTTTATTTAAGAAAATAAATAATATCTATTGACTAAAACACGTTAGAAAGAAAAAAAAAATAAACAATAAAAAAGAAAATATACCAATATTAAACATAACAAAGTCATTACTTTCAAAGTTATAACTATCTAATATTTCACTTTAAGTAAGAACTAACACATATAACCCTAATAAATATTATTATATATATGTGGATCTATGGGTGATTTTTTTTATTTATTTCTGGTTTTGTTGTCGATAAGTGCATGGGTTTGCATAGAAAAATATGAATAAAAATGTAAATTTATAAAAAATTTATTCACACTCTTATATTTTCTTTTTGTTTTGAAGAAAAAATAAAATACATAATATTTTTTTTCTCTTTATTTTTTTTATTTTCCCAACAAATAAATTTTTTTCTCTATTTATTTCACTTTTTCTCTTATTTTTCTTCGCCTCAAACACATGGTAAGAGTTAAATGCAATTACGTGACAATTTTAATTTTTTTTATTGATGCAATGTCAATAATTTGCTAATTTTTAAAATAAATCTAATTAAGAGATACACTAGACAAATTTTAAAATGCATGAAAAACAAATGCCCTATATCACTTCATAAAAATCAAAAATAATTTTGAGTTGTAAAGAAGAATAAACCTTTTCCCTTATGAACACTATTTTTTTTGTAAATTTCATTTCGTTTATTATAATCTTTTATATGCTTGAAAAAAATCATCAAAGCAAAATAAAAACAGAAAGTGAAGGGTGCTTAAGTAATTGAAAAAGAATGGGAAACTTCGGGCTTCTGCAGGCAATTCGGACATCCATTATTATTACGGCTCATGTGGGTCCGACGAGGCGCACCTTCTTCCCAAAAGACCGCAAAGCACACGTGTATTCCCGAACCCCGCACGTGAACTTTGGTCAAAGTCACTATGTTTTTGCTGGATCTAGTCAACGGCTAAGTTCTCCGTCATCACGTCCTTGATTTTTTTAATTTTCCAATTGTACCGCCGACACTCACCATCCTCCTAACCTTCGTAACCGGCACAATCGGTGAACGTATTGTACGGACTCATCCTAGTCATTGGATGGCGAACAAATAATTGGACCCATTAATGAAGGGATTTCTCACACGTGCACATGCAATGCAACCATTACCAATCGGAGTGTAATCGAGTCGAGTCAAACTAAATCTTGTAAAACTCAAGCTCAAACTTGACTTAAAATTCGAAACTCGAGCTTGATTAAGTACTTAAAAGTATGAACTTGATTCAATTAAACTCGTTAATTTAGCTCGTTCGATTATTTAAATAGTTTAAATTCGAGTTTAGCTCGATTAATTTCAAGTCGATTTTGATTATTTTTCGAATCAATTTTGAATAATTTATAAACGGTATCGATTCATTTATATTCCTAATCACTAAGAAAGTTTCAAAAGGGCAAAGGCCCGCCTTTGTTTAGAATTCTGTTTAAAGCAAAAAAAAATTGGTGGGTCCAACATCTGAACCCACCATGTGACCGGCTGAGCTGGTCACATGTGATTAGCGGTTAAAACGAATCGTGCTTAGATTAGATTATGGGTTGGGCAATTTTTTCAGTTAATCGATGTTTGTTAAGCACTAATAGTTGGACTGCACGTGCGTTGCTTTGCATGCATAAATTTATTGGCATTCATACCCATAATCAATTAATGCCCAAATTATGTTTTCACGTGCGGATGAGAAGGGCATTGTTGGAACATAAAAGGATGTGCCTATAAGTTTGAAGGTTTTTTTGGAGAGCATGTTTGGTTGGTACACTTTTACTTTTTAATGCAATATTGGGAATTAGACACTACATAATGGCAAATTATAATTTAATCGTTTAGAATGATTATCTTATGCCTGGGTGAATCGTCATATATATATATATATATACCCAGTATATCTCTTTATTGGTAACTGAAAACATATAAAAAAAAAAAATACAGGAATGACTGCTAAAAATTAATTTTTATCTGTGTTAATAGTTATTTAGTAATCAAATAACAATTATATAGTCGTAAAATATATTGCATCAATTGTTATAATAACTATTACATAGTGTGTATGAGACAGTATTATTTATATTAGGTCTATAAATTCATGAAAAATTATTTTTCTATAATTTCATCAGAAAATAATATATTTTTATCATATGATTTGAACTAACATTTGTTAGTTAAATAACTATATAATTTATAAGTGTATTTTTAATGTTAATATTGTTCCAATCATGCCATTGCTTAAAATAATGAAAGTTGTATCCATCATAGTAATGATAGGATGATTGCATTTTTTAGAACATAACCCACTTGAAGGATTATACTATTGCACTTGAAGGATTATACTATTGAGTTCTAAATTTAGGGAAGCCTCGCCTTCCAACCCACATTTACAATGACCTATTTAAATTAATTAATAAAATATTGACACTACTAATGATGATTTAGAGCATATAATAATTGACAAAATATTTGCTTCGTTGTAAACATGAGGGTGACCATGTCGATTAAATAAACATCTTACTTCACTTTCTTAGTTTCCTATATATATATATATCTACAGGCTTGATATAATAACTATAATTTGGCAGCAACGTGGTCTACTTGTAGTAGAAAATTGAAGAGACAATCTTGTGCTGGCATGAAGTGTTCTGAGTTCATTGATAACTTTAAGATTTGCCATACAAAATTCTTATATGCTTTTTTTTATTACTTTTCTAATGCCAATCTCATATTTTCTTGCACCAAACGATTCTCTCTTTAAATTTTCTCCTTTTAATTATGCGCTAACCTTTCTTAATTTTATATTATATTAATAAAAGTTCATTACCTCTATAATGAAATAGTAAGAAGCGTCCCCCTCAAGCTCATAGTATTATGACTAATTTCGTCAAATATATTATTTTATTTGAATACATTAATTGATAATTGCGTTCTACTAATTTGCTTTTTTGGTTAAATTTAGTTGTAAATTGGATTCAAACTCGGGTTTTACGACCACTAACACCAATAAATTAGAAGCTGGGAGAGCTTTAATAATTTGCTGACTCCTTCTACTAATGAAGGAGCCAGAGCTAAGACCTCCAATAAAATAAGAGTGTTGGTTTCTGAGACTATTCAAAATTTTGATTCAAAAGAAATTTTGAAGCAATTTGAATGACTTGAAAATATTCAAGTTAAATTTATTCAATCCACAAATTAATTTAAATTGACTTAATTCTAATTTAACTCGAATTATCTCAAATTTGATTCCATTTAAATTATTTAAAAAATTCAAATAATATTTTATTTTCAAAAGCCAAATCAAGAATAATATAACTCGAAAACAATCCAAATTCTTTTACATATTTTGATTCAATGACCTAACTTAATTCGATACATTTATTATATCTACTCAACATAAGATAATCCTGCTATTGAGCAGTAATTCAATTATATAACAATGATTCTATAAAAAAAAAAAAAGTAACTGTTATTTTTTTATTCACGAATATAAAAGTATGTAATGATTAATAAATTGAGAAATATAATTTTTTTTAAAATGATAAATTTTTTTTGAACATTTTACAATTGAATTGATAGAATAATATAATTTTATATGTTAGTAAATATATTATACTCAATAATTATTAACAACTATGATTTGAGGTTAACCAACATATAAAAAGTGACTAAATTCTGAAGCATTATCTAGCACCCTTAAGAAAGAGATGTAGAAAGATTCCGTTGGGCCCTGCAAATCTGAAAAAGCCCAAATCAAAAGACAAACTCTAATCTAAAAACATTAGGAAGAAGGCAACAAACAAAGCTGGATCACGTGCATGAATAGACATATTCTTACCAAGTACAGATAAAAAGAAACGAACCCTTCATTACACTAATACCATTGCACGTGCGAGCATGTTCTTATTTTTATGGGATTTGAGCATCTTCAGGGTGCTGCCCCCAGATTCTCATGTTTTTGCTGAAAAGAGTTAAAGAAAAATATAATAAGAAATTATACTGCTCAAAAAATAGGCATAATGCTTTTTTGTTTTTTTTAAAAAAATTTATGGTTAAGTTGCTACCCAAATTTAAAAAAACGTGCAAAGAAAAAGCGAAAAAATAACCTGAAGAACAACTTTTTGCATTTTTTTGATGGATACAACTGTGCTCTTTCAAATAGAGAACATATCTTGAGTAATAAAGAGTATTAAATATTAAAGGCAAACAAATTTATTCAAGTTCAATGAATTTTTTATATTTCACTATTTATTTTATTTTATCCCATAAAAGCATTTAATGTTAATTTTTAAAATATTGTGGAAAAAATTCCGAAAAAGAAAGATAATAAAAAAGCATAAAAAATTAAATTGTATTAATTACATTTTATATAAAGGGCAAATTTTGGCTCCTACCTGTAGAGTCAAATTCACTATCTAATCTATAATTTAAAGTTAGAAAGTAGATTGGATTCTCATTTTCTTCGACCACTCTTTAGAGCATCTCCAATAGTGCTTTTTATTATAAAGAGCATTTTTTGCATAATAAAAAATATTTTAAAGAATCTTTTAATATAAAAAGTGAAGAAATTTCTATAATTCAATAACTCTTGGTATTTTTTACTTTTATTTTGCTTTATCCAATAAACTAGTCGA
Source organism: Omphalea diandra (assembly GCA_949677035.1). Taxonomy (NCBI): domain Eukaryota; kingdom Viridiplantae; phylum Streptophyta; class Magnoliopsida; order Malpighiales; family Euphorbiaceae; genus Omphalea; species Omphalea diandra. The sequence goes on along the minus strand of CATIWR010479809.1, from coordinate 37,840 downwards.
AAATCTGCATATTGCACGGGCTGTATTTTTATTTATGTTTTAAAGAAATATAAATTTAATTTTTTTAAAATTGTGTTATTTAGTTACTTATTAATAATAGAATAAAAAATAGTGAATACATTTAATAGTGTTTGAGAAGAAAAAATAAATTATTAATGAAATGCTTACAGTACATGTACAAGAATTTAAAATTTTTAAATATTAAATTATAGTAAATATGTTTAAATTTAAAGGATGTTTTGGTTGAGTTTTATGAAAAATATATGTTGTCGCTTTTAGTGTAATAATTCAAGAAAAGAGAAGGAAATAGATTTTCGAAAATCATATTAAACCAATGTATAAATGACAAAACTATACACTTATACATTTTTCATCCATTATCATGATGACAAATAGAAAAATGTAGAATTACTAACTTATATATTCTAATGAAATTAGAAGTTGGGAAAAAGGACAACACATTTAGACGTATTGCATGTAACTTTGAGGACTTTTGAGCATTATTATTAATGCTGGAGTGTGAAAGACAACTCATGATCCTTGTGTCAAAGACAATGTTGCTGTAAAAGATGTGAGCGAAAGAGTATAAGGAATTTGTATGTTTAAATTGTTTATTAATTGTATTTTGTTTATGATTTTAAAGTAAAAAGTTCAATGTCTACTACACATTTGGTGCATTGAATTTTAATATTTTTTTTATTATTATTAGGGATTTCATTTTTGATTTTCTAGTGTCCATTTATGGTTTGTTTGCATAATAATTTATTACTAAGAGTTATATTGAAGAGTGGATTTGATACCATTTGTAGGATTTTTTTCCTGAGTGGTAAGAGTAGATTTTTTTTCATGTTGTTGGTCTAGTATCTGTAGTGGAGTCTTGGTCCTTGAAAAATGTTAAAAATATGTTGAATAATAGCTAATATGTAAGCTGCATAATTATTTCTGCAAAGATGAGATTCACGTAATACTTTAACAACTTTGGTATATTTTTATTTATAGAAATAAAAATACGTGTCATAGATGAATAAGACATGTTTATTTTTGTGATGACAACATTTTTTTATTAATTTGAATTCAGATGAAGTTATCATAGTTATATACTTGCAGAGAAATTTCAAATTTGGATGTAGTATTGTTTGATGTGTTCGTTGTGTATGAAACTCTCGGTATCTGTAAAATTGGAGATACAAAAATTATGTAGTGGTATCGAATTTTGTAAATATTGAAATAAAATTTATTTTTTTACACTATTTTTTGATGGTTGACTTTGTGGTGGCTTGATATCGGCCTAATGAGTAGTATTGATTTTTTCATGGGATTGTGTTGGGTGATAAAAGGGGGATATTTTATGGTATTTTTTTTTATGGGTTACGATTTGTGTGTTATTTGTAATTGAAGTATTTTTATAATAATGTGTAACTTTTTATTTTAGATATATTTAATACATTGAATTTGAAAAGTTAGTGGTTATTTTGATTGATTATTAAGGAGACATTAATTATTTTATTAATGTGTTTTGTGTTTTGAATGTGGTTGTGTGCTGGTATTTTAGAAGTTATTGTTTTTATTGTTTTGAAGGTGTTTTCAAAATTGTGGTTGTTTGATGATTTTATAATGATTATTATAACGGTTAAGTGTTATTATTGTTTAGTTTACATTAGTATATTGAAGTTTTTTTTCTTTTTTTTTCTGTGTATTTTTGTAAAATGTTTTAATTTCTTGTAACGATTTGTGGTATTAAAATATTAGTAATTAATGAGATTATAATTTTGTGTTTTAAATATTTGTAGTTGTTCATTGATGTTGTTGTTGTAATTTATTTAGTGTTTGAATAAAATTTGAAGGTTTAGGGAAATTAAGTTTATGTTAAATTTTTATATGTTGTTAAAATACTTTTCAATGGAAATTATTTTTGATCACAAATTATGAGAGAATTTGATAAAGGGTGCCAAAACACAATAATTTTGTAATGTAGTTTAAAGAATAATAGATGGAATAATGTGTTATAAATAAATTTAAGGCGTTTAATATTTTACCCTTTAATATAAAACATAAATATATATGTTGTATTGGATTAAAGATCCAGAGTGGAAATTAAAATTCAATTAAAGGTTAAAAAGATTAAGTGTCCAACTTAAGTTTTATATACAAAATTCATCTTATTAATAAAGGCCAACTTTACTGATCATGAAATGAAGTATCTACTTGCGTGGCCTTGGAGAAATGTCCACAACTTGGTCAATAGCTGAAATATATATATATATATATATATATAATGTAATGTGATATTTAAAGATTAAAAAGAAAGTGAGGGCAAAAATAATTTAAGTATCCCATTCATTATATTTGCTTTTTTTTAAAAAAATAAGTATTATTGTATAGAAAGATTTGAAAATCTTTTGATCGTCAATTTTTTAATGCCTCATTATAAATGTGAATTAAGTAGTTGTGATTCCTTTTATTTAGAAAAGTTTTTTTAATTCTGATTTTATATAAAATGGTAATTGCTTTTATGTTCTATTTAAAAAAAATTGAAATTTTAAAATAAAAATCTTTTCTTTTATATTTATTTTTTAAAATTTTTTTTATAAATATTGAAAATCATACCTTTGCCAATCCCACTACAAACTTTCACAATGCTAGTGTGCTTAATAAATAATTAGTTGTAGGAAATTCAATGATGGAAATTTGACATTCATGCAATTTGTTTTGAATATTGGTATTCAATTATTATCTCTTAGTTGTTGTTGCTAGGTCCAAAAGTGTGATTTTTTTTTTTTGGAGGAAATTTTTGTGCGTACATTTATCATGTGCATTTGTAATATTAATATATGGATTTAAAATATGTAATTTTAATACATAGGTGTTAATATTGATTAATTTTTGTTTTTTTAAAGGATTATGTATTATGTTGGAAAAAAAATGATGGAATCATTGTTTAAATGACTTGATAATTGCAGCACTAATTAGTTGAAAATTAAATGGATGTTACATTGTGGAATTAAATATTTAACTAAGGAATTTAAGGTTCATTAATAAAAATATCAAATTACTATACTTCATTAAGAAAGCTGCTATAATCAAAATAATAAAATATACTTGTCACAGTAAATCATGATTTATTACTGACATTGAGAACTTGTATTGTTCCCTCACCTCCCCTCATTTTTTAACCACTAATCATTTGATTAATTGTTGTAACTGGTCTTTATATTTTTTATTTTCTAAACTCAAAATAAAGATGCAACTTCACAAAGATACGAAATTAAATCTATTTGCACTCAGCCACAATTAAAACTTCTATAAAAATAAAAAAAAATATAAGCAAAAGGCCACTATGAATATTCAATAGTCTAATAGTTAGGATGGACTCTTCTGAAAGTTAACATACATAAGAACAAAACATTTAAACACAAAAGCATTCAATTCTCCTTTTCACAAATGCCTTTGCAAATACTACCATGTTGAAAAAAAAAAAAATAATGCGGGTGGAGTTTTAAAAGTACGTTCCTGAACATCTCATTAATATTAATTTAATTAATAATATTAATAATAATTTAAATATTTTTAATTAATTTATTAATAATAATTTAATAAAAAATAATAAGAATTTAATAAATATTTACATTTAACTAATACAATTTAATTGTAATAATTTAATTAATAATATTTAATATTTTTAATTAATTTATTCATATTAATTAAATTAATAATAATAAGAATTTAATAAATAATTATAATTATTATTTACTTAATAATATTAATTAATAATATAATAGAATAATATACTAATGAATCAAAATAATTTCCTCAAACCTTTAAACAAAGGAAACAGCAACAAACATGATTATTACCCAATATAGATAAACATGATTATTACCCAACAAACATGCACCTACACGAGAATAAGTGTCATGTCAAAGTTGATAAAGTTCTGAAAAATATATAAATATAAATATTAGCATTACATGAAAATGAGTGTTATGTCGAAGTTGATGGTGAAAAAATATTATAAAAAATAGCTTTAAAAATTCTGTAAAAATATTTAAAATATATAAATATAATTATAATAATTAAATATTAAAAAATAAATCAAAACTTAATTTGAATCTAATCGAACCAAATTTTTTTTTAATGTTTTATTAATTTAATTGACTGATTCAGTTGTTTTTTAAAAAAATAGATATCGCTAGACTTTTTACCCAACAAATTTGTAAAAGATTAACAGGATCAGTTACCATTTTCATAATGGGAAACCATACATATTTGGAGCCAAAAATACTAGCCTCTAACTTTTACATATGAACACCTTCGTGTAATGCTAGGGTTGTTCTGTCTTGACCCAAAGGTCATGGGTTTGACCAGAAATGGCCTCCTTGCGATGCAAGAGGATTGCTGTGTTTATTTGACCCTCCTTAGAACCTAATATTCAAGTTGGGTTGTGCATGATGATGTACTTTTTGTTATTATATATTGTATTTTGTATTTGTATATATTTAAAACAAATGAAGATTGTGGCTAGCTCTATGATTTATATAATTATGGTGTCTGTATGTGCTTATGTACTTAGGTCTTTCCTTTTGGAATATAGGAATATCATTGTTAATGCATCTATGGGTTTGTTGCAGTCAAGGATATTACTCCTGGTGGGAATATGACAGTAAGTAGATAAAAAATCTACTAATGATATGATGCTATTAATCTTGTTGTTTCATCGATGAAATGCTAACATGAATTACATTGCCTCTGATTTTTCTTCTTTATTATTACAAGCTAATATTTTTTATTCTTATAATATGGCACTTGGCTAAAAAATGTGATTTCTAAGTTAGAATTTTACTTTCTGAAGGCAGCTGCATCAGATATTTTGGTTAATTGGAAAGAGCAAGGAAACATACAAGTGACTTGGCATATGATATGTAGATAATACCTTAGAAAGCCAAGTAATTTTCTTATACTCTATCAACTATTCTGGTTAATTGGAAAGAGCAAGGAAGCGTATAAGTGACTTGGCATATGATATGTAGATAATACCTTAGAAGGCTAAGTAATTTTCTTACACTCTATCAACTTGTGAAGTTGTGAAGCTTTAGTGCCACATTCAAGCTGAAAGTAGTGTCAGATGCTGATGAAATAGCGGCTTAAACGAATCAATCTTCTTGAATTTGACTCCTACCAGGAGGTGACTTCGCTACACTTGTTTATAGAAGGAAATTCCCAATGACTACTGACCTTCTCGTGACCCTAACAAGACAGGATTTTCTTTTCTCCTGTGAATCGCTTAGAATCAATGTCTTTACGGGTAATGTCGAATCTAAGAATGTAATCAGTCCAGCCTTTCCTAATTTACATGGCAAAGAAGCCCATCTAAAAGCCTATGGCATGTGCAACTTCTTTTATTAAAAGCAGTTTCTTTTCTCCAGTGAGAGTTTGGTTTTGGCATTATAGTATCTAAATGGTGCAAATAAACAGGACTGAAGAAGAGACTTAACAGTTATTTATTTATTACAAATAAAGGTCATATTAATAGCATGCTAAATGCAAGTGCAAATAAGAGAGCCAAAGAGACACAGCAGTTACAAATAGTGCAGTGTAAGGGCTGAACAAAAGCTTTCACAGGGCGTTGTCACATCAGCTTTCAATCCTCACTTTGATTTAGCTTTATATATATATATGCGTGGGACACTTTTATTCCATAAATATTAATTTTAAAGTTTTTTAATAAAAACAAATGATTATTGTGGACGAAAGAGAAAATCTTTTTTAATAAACAAAACAAAAAGAGATATATATCAATTAGTTCCTCTGTTCTAAATAAATGTTGTTTTAGAAAAAAAATTATTATCCCATAATATATGACATTTTATAATTATTAATAAATATTAATTAATTTTTTTTCAATTTTTCAATTTCTCTTTTTTTATAATAATTATTTTTTTATAGAATACATAATAATTTATCAATATAATTAATTAAGAATAACATAATTTTTTACTTATGTAATAATATCTATTAAATACAATACTTAAATATATGTATAAAAATTTTAAACGATATCTATCAAAGAGTAATGTTTTATATAGAAAATTGAAATATTTTAATGATAATTAGAGTAGAGTGAAGTTTGAATTTCTATTAGTAGAGAATGAAATTTGACTCTCTATATGTGGAAAGCTAAACCAACTCTCTACTTTAAAATAAAAAAAAATAAAGAGTGTATTGAGATAATTTTTTTGAATTGAGTTTTTAAAATAAAAAATTTTGCTTAAATGAAGAGTTTATTGGAGATGTTGTTATAATAAAGTGCTTAAGTTGAATAAAAAATAAATTGAAGATGCTGTTAGTAAAGAATAAGGATAAATGAAGGAGCCTAAAATGAAGAATGAATGTGCAATTGAAACGCTTGAAGGTGACCGCCAGTATCCCAATCCATTAACCTGATGCAGTTGCAAACCCAATAACAAGTCGATGGCAGGCCATTACAGCCCAAGGGTTGAGCTTGTGGTTTAAACACTCTAAAAGCAAGGATGGTTAAGTTGAGGCCCACGATTGGCAAATAGTTCAGCTCAGGCCGACTAGGGAAGCATTTTGAAATTATCTCATCCAATCAAATCTAAATAATTTTATGATTTCTTTACTAATCAACTAAAGCTTAGTGATTTGTATATTACAGACAAGTGGCAGAAAGTAATTTAATCACTGTAAAAAATAATTTTCAATGAGAGAATGATTTTCTACAAAGTGATTATTAGCGCTGAAAGTGAAATATACCAAACCTTTGCGATTTTCAAAAGGAAGTTTTAAATTTGTTGCTTGTGTCGTGCTCTTGATAGAGACGAATCTCAGTAGTCAATCTTCTAAGGATCGCGTTCGATATATCCAGAATTTTAATTTATTTTCAAAAATTAAGAATGAAATTTTAAAAAGATTAAGATATTTTACAATTTTTAAAAATTTCATTACGTAAATTGATTTATTTGCTTTAAAACATAAGGCTACTATAAATAACACTAGTTATGAAAATTTTGTTAATATCTGAATTTTATTTCCTTACATATTAAAATACATCAACAGCATAGCTCAAGTGGTTGAGGATCCTCAGGGGCAGAACTAGAAATTTTAGCCAAAGGGCGATAAAGAATTTAATCAAATCCGTGAACACAAAAATATCATACAATGGATTATTCATTTTTTAATAATCATTAATAGATTAATTATGCATATGTAACGCATAAATATATACAAAAAGTACCTCAACTGAATATTGAATACTTTTCTAATGGGCATAAAAAAATAATGAATTCTATATATTTACCAGGAAAAGTCCAAAAAAATTAACCAACATTATATGCTAATTACAAAATAACATATGATGGAGAAGTAGAATGCCATGAAATTTGAATTTGTATAATAGTATTAGTTGATTAATGGGCCAAAGCAATAAAAATAAAAAAAATTAACTAGCATTATTCTTTTCGTCATTAAAGCAACATATAAAGGTCCATTTTTATACATAAAATAAAATATTCATTTTTCTTTTCAATATTTATTAGAAGGGAAGAGGGAAGGACTGATTGGGGAGAGGGGGTCAATATATATAACCGCTGTATATAATATAAGATTTTTTTTTGGAAGGGACAGTGACCCACTATGGATAGTGTAGTTTCGCACCTGATCGTCCTGGAATCAAATTCTCAAGTTGATATCAATAACATGGGTCGATCAAAAGTGTTTAAAATGTCTTTGGCTTTTGTTAAGAGATCCGAAGGCTGCTTATTCAGTGACAAATCATATGAAATAGGTATCTTTCCCTCTTCTTTTCTTGTTGGTGTATTGTTGTTTGATTTTCGTTCAATTAATGAAATTATTTCTATTTAATATATATTAAAATACTCATTTTATAAATGAGATTTTTTACTTTTTTTTTCTGGTGTAATCAAATATATCATAAGGGTACTTGAATTTTGAGCCATTGATACTCTGTATTTCTGTCCTCATTCTTTTTTTGGAAAGGATAAAAAATTAGGAAAAGAAATCTAGGGAGAGAAAAAAAATAAATAAATAAAGTAGAGAACATAATTTTCCCTTATTTGGTAACAATGAAAAATAAAAAGCAACGAGTTATGAACAGTAAAATTTTTCCTACGCTCCACAAATTTTCATCCTCTCATTTTTGAAAAGAAAGGTTAGAGAAAGAATATTTTATCAATTAAAATTACAAATATGCCAATGGAGTTTTTTGTATTTTTGTTTTTCTTATTTAAAGCAATACCATACTTATGGTCCATGACATGACAATGCCCACTTTTCCATATCTCACTCTTCTATTACTAGATGCATCATTGTGATCAATTGTTTAAAAATTTAATATAAGTCTATTCAAATAATTATAAATTTTAATTTAATTAAATAATTTTAAATTTAATTTGATTAAATTTAATTTTTTTATTTAAATTGGATAATTAAAATTTAAATTAATTTAATTTAAATTAAATTAATTTAAATTATTTATTTAATTTAATTAAATAATTTTAAATTTTAGTTTGATTAAATTTAAATTTTTTATTTATATTTATTATATAAATATAAATTTTAAATACATAAAATAAATTAGCAAATAATTATCATAACTATCAAAAAATATATTAAGTAATCAATTATAAATATAAATAACAACTATAAAAGTCTATTAAATATTTAAAAACATGTTATATTTCTTGTTAATATTAATTAATGAGGTTATAAATTGAAATTCAATAATTTAAATACAAGTAACTTTTATTTAAAAAAATGTCAAAGTTCACTATACAAAGGGTAAAATAGTAATTTCAAATTTTAAAAAATTTCTCTTTCTTTTCATTCTCTATCATTTTTTAAATAATGAAAATAAGATTTTTTTTTCCACCTTTTTTTTTTTCCCTTATTCTATATCTTTCCAAACAATGTAGAGAAAAAGATTTTTCCTCCCCTTTCTTTTCTTTTTCTGACATTTTTTTCTTTACCTTTCCTTTTCTCACCTTACTTTTTTCTCAAACAAAGTGTTAGATTTTCAAACATTTGTTTTTTTTTTGTTGAAAAACGAAACATATGATAATCACAGTGCATTTTATAAAGTAATAGTACCATTTTTGAATTGCACTTGAATGGGATCATGGGTTAATAATGTGATATACAAATAATATATCAATAGGAACATATTAAGCACAATAATGGGCTCAAATTTCTGTGGACAAAAGAAAAGTATACAATTCAAGTTGAAATAAGAAAGTTTTATCATTACATTATCCTTAACCACTCATTGCTGGCGTTAATAAATGAGATTTTTGTTTTTTCTCAAAAAAGAAAACCCTAATATTAAAAAATGTAGAAAATTAATTTTATACGTAGTCCAACTTGGCACTAAAATCGGGTTTGCCATGAAAGTACTTTACTTTAAAAAAATATTTTAAAATGACTTTTGAACAATTAAATTTTACATTATTTATTTCTTACGTTTTTTTGAGAAATATATCAAAATTATATATTTGTTCACTTATTTCCATAAAAAAAATTTATCAAATAATAATTTATCTTTAATTTATTAACATAAATAATTTTAATACTTTATCTTTAATTTATTAACATAAATAATTTTATCTCATTAAATAAATTTATTTGAAGAAATAATTGTAAATAATTTCAGAAATATTTTTCTATTTTTCTAGAGAAATTGCACATATTTACCTTTTTTAAAAATAAATTATTTCTTCTATATTAAAAAATTCAATAATCAAAAGAAAGTTCAAGGTTTTTTTTTTTTTTTTTAAAAAAAAAAACTTTTGCAACTAAACACTAGGAAATTTTCTACTTACTAAAAAGTTGAATTTAAGTAACTTTATTTAAAACAAACAAGACTTAAAATAATAATTTAATTGATTCAAATTATCCATTAATCACCTGTTAATTAAGAGTATGCATGAAATATGAGAATACCAATTTGGAACCAAAAAAAACTATTTTGTCTCAATTTTAGAAAATACTTGAAAAAATTAAAAATTTTCATTTAATATTATTCTAAAGTTGAAGAGTGAAATTATTTTGAAGCATGTATATTCAAACTGAAAACTGAACCACTTTATTCTAATTAAAAAATTTTAAAATTGTATCTCTCACAAACACACGTGTATATATATATATATATATATATATATACAATCAACATTTTAAAATAAAAAAATCTTAGAAATCAAGTGAAAAAATTAATAAAATTTACTAAAATCGAATAATCTTCTAACTATTTTCCTTATTTGTCTTGAATTTCTGTTCTGTTTCTACTCCACCAAAATTAATTCTTTAATTTTAAAGTAATAACTAACAGAACCAAGAGTTTCAAACCCTCACTTCATCCACATCCCATGAACACCGCTACACCTCTACCGCTAATGCTGGCTTCTCCGTTTATTTCAGTTTAGTTATATCCTTCTAGTTAAAAACTGATATTTCCTTTCCCTTAAAATAATAAATAATCACATGTGTTGACAGGTCAAAAGACACTCAAACACGTTGAACGGAAGAAACAGAAAGAGGTGAAGGGTAAGTTATTCTCTCATCGGTATTCGCTACTTCGCTATCATCTACGGCCAATAAATCATTATCAGAAAGATCAATTACATTTCAAAAAATTTAGGTGTAAGCTTACTTCATTTTCACTCTCTGTATCATTATAGTTTAGTGTAGAACGAAAATCTATAAACAACCACTTTTCAAAAAAAAAAAAATCGATAAACTACCGAATATGGCACACTACTAGCACTTCACTCCTCTAATGCACGGAAACTTTTGAAGAAAATCATTTTTTACTTCAAAAAACTCAACAAAACTTACTTAAATATTTAAGACACGTTTATGCAATTTTAAAAAATTAAAAAACGCATTTTCACACTTCACTCCTCTAATGCACGAAAACTTTTGAAGAGACATTTTCGACTTCAAAAAACTCAACAAAACTTACTTAAATATTTAAGACACATTTATGCAATTTTGAAAAATTAAAAAACGCATTTTCACTTTAGAAACGTATTTTTTTCTACTATTAATTTTGATTATAAAATTTATAGACAATTAATATTTATTTTGTAAAATATTTGATTGATTATCTCATTATTTTTTCTAATTAATATTAATTTAGATATTATATTTAATAATATTATATTTACATTTTTTTTCACGTTCTATTTCTAATATTTTTAAAAAATATAATTTTTCTGTATTTGTTTTTGCATTTTGCATTTTCCGTTTCCGTTCTACCTAGCTTCACACTCAAAAATCATAGAGATTAGGTAAGATGATGGCATTGGCACTTTGAACAAAGTCCACCCATAAAATCAAACCTCATAATAAGATAACCTTAAATTTAGAACCATACTCGTTGATGTAAACGAGATAGCAAGAATAAATTTGTCACAACTTACAAGAAGGAAAGGAGAGGAAAAAGAGGCAATGGAAATCAATTTGATCCTAAATATGCATATTGTTTTAAACTCATGCAAACAGAGAATAACTGCATCGGAAATTCAATACACGGTGCCAAATTAAAATGGAATCAAAGAACATTAGGATAAGAAATTACTAGAATAATAACATCAAAAGAAGAATAGTCAATCAAATTGATCAATAACATGCTACCTTGGAATTATCCAGGCATGGTGAATACAGAAGGTGGAAGGCAGGCTTTTAATTTGAGCGTGCAACAGGGCTGGCCAGCTTTAACAGATATAGAACCATGGTACAGATTTCTAAGTAACTTGCAGCAAACACACAAACTATATGAACATTCTGTGGATAAAATTAATCCTACAAGTACAATGTGAGTGCAGATTAATGCAAAAACGCTGGAAATATATAAACAATCAGACACTGAAATCCCAAGTTATTATCCCCTGAGTTGGCTACCAAGCCAAATTGCAGTAATGATAAAGAATGTCCCCGAAGAGATAAAAACACTAACAAAACTGCATCTTCCAAAACTAACTTACCCAGCAAAGCGGAAGCTTCAAGATCACAAATAGCTTCTGTACTTTGCATGCCTGCATGGAACTGTCAAAGAAATCACCCTTTGCTCCATTCCATAGAATGTTTCCCTGTTATCCATGTACGTACATAATTTTCATACTTCAAGACCAACCCCGGATGCATTTTCTAAATGGTAAATGCTAAAAACAAGCTCATAATGTCACATGCATTAATCTCTCCATTTGCCTTACCAACTACAAAGCCTATCTAATTTAATGAGCTCCTAAAAATATAGAAATAATTCATTAACTACCATTAATTACCTAGGTTCCAGAGAGGTAAGATTCACAAACTGCAAATCAAAGATAACGTTTAGAGTGAGGAAAATCCTGGAAAGCACATGAAACTCATTTGTACAACTCATGAATATATTTCTTGCATACTTTTCTAATTGTCTCAACCCTAAAATAGATCCCAGCTTGCCCAAGTATGGAACTGTGATGCCTCCGTTGTACCACAGAGATTGACCAAAAAGCCTAAAGAAAATAGCTCATTAATGAAATTCACTTCCAATTGTGGCCTAGTTGGTAGTAGACCAAACTTTCCATACAAGAAAAGAGTTGGTTAGAAAGAGTTGAAGTCAACTAATAAACAATAAAAATTTGCATTGGGCCGTGCAATCTACAGTTGAGTAAATTGAAAAAAGAAAATCTCATTATATAATTGGATATATGTAAATTACCGACAGTTTTTGGGAAAGAGAGTTAATCCAATAAATTATTTTGCCTCTTCTACGATACATAGTCAATAACTAGCTGTAACAGATTTAAAAAACAAATATTAAAATATAATCTATAAATATATGCTTTTGCAAGGAGACAAACAGTGTGGTTCTCCTGCATGAAGGAAGATCCAATGGTGACATTCATTTCATGAATATCAAAATCAGATATTGGCTCAATGGATTGCTCATCTCCGCCAGTTGAAGAAACAGAGTTCACGGTATACTGCTGAATTCATCTGCAAAATACAAGAGCAAGATAACATAAAATTTAGCAAAAATCTGTTCTAGACATTTAGCAGCCAATGAGAACTTGGCTTAGCGGTAAAAAAGACTCAAGGCCGAGGCTCTTAGAATCAAGATATATAAAGTTCTGTCCCTACTCTAGTTGACTTATTTATTCCAGGATTTATGGATGTTTGTTGATGATGTGCTTGGTCATTTTGGCTTGTGATATATGCTGGTATTTTCCAATTATAAAACTCTTTGGGAAAAAAAGGAAAAAAGCATGCAGAAAATGTTATATAACAAAATAACAAGTAAATCTTTATCATAAACTGTATTCAAGGAAGTCAGAGGATGGGTTAACAAGAAGTTGAGACCAAGGAAGAATCCAAGTGCGATCACTACCGTAACCAAAGCATGAGTTGGGATGGCCACTGCCCGGTACCTGAAATATGCCAGCAACGAGCTAAAGTACTTTGCTGATGAGAAAGATTCTGAACAAAACGAAAGAAATCAAATAGAGAATTTTTGTATTATCTAAGCTCTTCTATGTTATAATTGTCCTTTATATACAACTTAGTCACCGTCTTAAGAAGAACAGTCTTTATATAGAACTTAGTAACTGCTTTAAGAATAACAGTATTCTAACTAAGGCTAACAGACAAGTGAACAAAGGCTATGAAACTGTATTCTAACCAAGGCTAAGAGACAAGTAAAGTAACGCTATGAAACTGTATTCTAAGGCTAACAGACAAGTAAACAAAGGACAAGTGGCAAATAAATAAGAGCAGTTAGCTATTTTAACAAATTCACAGTGGTAAACCCTAGCTTCTACCCAAACAAAACAATGCGTATGGAAGAAGAAAATAATCCTCCAATCACCTAGAGCTGAAAAAATTAGGACAGTATGCAATGCTACTGACCTGTTGGGATAGTAAAAGATCCCAATCAAATGTAAACAAGGTTCCAGGAATATATGCCCATAACAAGAATACAGAAGGACAGAAATCAATTGAGCCACTTGCCAAGTAGTCCATCCACAAACAAGTACAACTCTGAAGGAGAATCTTTCTGATAAAGTTATCATAACCCCTAGATAGCCAAATTGGATTAATAATACCGAATTACAGACACAAAAAACTTTGGCCATAAGGCTAACTTAGTTCATGGATAAGGTATCGTGAACCATGTGATGAATCAAGTTAGTGTATCAGATTCATAACCATATCAAATCTAGATTATTAGATAAAGACAGCATTCTACAAAGATCAAAAGTTACTCATTAACGAATCAAGATTTATAATAAAAGAATTATAAATATTTGTAAGAATTTGAGTTTCAGACAACAGAAATTTCAACGTAATCAAATTTTAAAAGCAATATTTGGATGAAATGGACCTGTAGCAACAAGTTGTAATGGACCCTAAGTTTTTAGTTCATGCTCTCTATACAATCCAAAGCCAGAAGTGAAGCCTTCTCAGCAGGGTCTAAAAAGGATACAGTTGCCCTCCTCTTATTTGAGAAACTAAGGATTCTTCTAGGACTACTAACAGAGTAGTGATCTTCCATGGCTTGCTCTTTGAGAACATCTCGCAATCAGTGCACTCACGGGCATGTACTTGAAGCCCCACAGACCTTAGAACCAAAGGAAAAAATTTATAGCTATTATGAAATATAAAAAAGAATAAAGGATGAACAAGAAGCACAAATGCTTTCATTAACGAAAATTTTGTATGGTTTATCTGACATTATTTATTCAATATGACAGAATCAAATAGGCTTGTCAACGCTATAAAGAGTAATTGTGTTATCTTCCATATCACCATCCCTTAGTTGTAAACAAAGACCATGATTATCATGATTCAAATAATATCTAACCTATCAGTTTCCAACCCTGCACATGACTGATAGTGATAGAATGCAGTGCCGGAATCAGGATTCAGAATGTGGGGACGAAAGTTCGAAACAGGGATTCAATTATGCAGTGTTTTTAGAGTTTAATTAGATAGTATAATTCAAATTTGAGTAAACAAATTATGATTCATATAAATATTATATAATATATAATTTAACAAAAAATAAGAAAAAAAACTTATTTGAAACTACTGAAAATGATGATAGTTGAAGTGCCAACAATTGTGCAGAGAGAAGTACAAAGAAAGATAAAAATAAATGAAGAAAAAATTAAATAGAATGAAAATTTAACCAAAAAATAAAGGAAATAAAAACAAAAACAAACAAAAAAAGAAGTATACAAAAATAAAAAATAATGTATATAAAAAAAGAATATTTAAAATTTTGAGGAGCTAAGTTATAAAATATTTTTAATTGAGATAAAAATATATTTATATAAGAATAAATTAAAAATCTAAGGAGTAAAATAATTTTTTAAAAATTTTAGGGGGCCATAAGATGTATATAAAAGAACAAACTAAAATATTTTAATGATCAAAAAGACTTTTTTTAACATTTGAGGGGGCAATAGCCCCCTCTTGCCCTCCTTGGTCCGCCTCTGATATAATGAATGCTGTTCATCTTCTTTGATTAATTTGTTGACCAGAAAAAAAAGTTTGTAAGAACAATAGAAATCAATCCAAAGAATAATTGTTATTAGCATGAACCTGAAAGTAAGATCTATCTTATGCAACTGCCTTCATAGTCGAAGATATTTGGATCTTTCAATTCCAACCAAATTCTTGGAAACTGGTACATCTGGAGAAACATGGGCTAATGGAAACAGAAATAGTCATGCCATGTTTATGCTTAGCATGCCATTCTCCTAATGGATTTCCCTCTATTTGAAATTCTAACTCAGCTTACCAATGAAAACATTCAATTACATCTCATATTTAGTAGGTGAATAGACACACTTTGAATTCATTACAGAAAATCCACAATATTATTTGTTCTTTTTTGAGCATTTATTACTTCCACTTGCAATAATCAATTCAACAACTTCATCTATCAAACAGAAATAGGAAACTTAAAATTGTCTAATCACTAAAATACAAAAGAAGAAAAAAAGATCAAATAACCTGCTGCATGTTCTAACTGATGCTATTAGTGAGACAAGCATTCAAGGAAGCCATAGCAATGTGATGTACGAGATGTAATACCAAAAAACAAGACTAATTCATAACCATATTCAAATTTCTATGACATAAAATACATTTCTGATTTAATTACAAGGAAGATGAAATGGTACTAAAGAACTAAAAGAATCAACATAATGTCCAAATTCAACACCAATAAAGATCAAATCCAAAATCAGACTAACGGAAACTGAAACAAAAAATGACTCTAGGAAACCTGCAATCCGGGCTCCATTTGTTTTGTAGAAAATAACTTGTTTCTAGAAAATGTTTCCTGAGAAAATGAATTGAAAATCAACTGGAAAACATTTATTGATTTTTGGTGCAGACAACTGGAAAAATTCTTCTCAATTAAACAAAGAAACTATTGACATCAGACATACCCTAAAAAAAATTAACTACAAATAGACACTCTCTCTCTCTCTCTCTCTATAAATATATATATATATATATATATATCAACTGCACAATAATTCTCAATAGTACATGTGATCCATAAGAAATGGTGTTACCTATCAAGCTTGAATTTGTATATCTACAGCTTAAATTCAGCTCAATGAATCAGATAAGTATAATTTAAATTGAAAAAACAAAAACAAAAAGAATTATAAAAAAATATAAAATTTATGTAGGCATTTAATCTAAGAGGAAGTGCATTTAAACCAATTAAAACTAATTGAATACAGTTGTTAAAGGCACAAGGTGCACAAAGGCGCTAAAGGGTTTCGAAGCCCAAGCATAAGTGCATGCCTGAGCAACATGAGACGCAAAAATAACTAAAATTTAAAGCAATCATAAATCGAGGCCTAAAAATTTTATAAAGTGCATATTAACATTATATATTAAATGAATTATCTAGTGTATGCATATGGGAACCTTTGTGATAATACTTTTGAATTAGGAAAGTCAAATTGATCTCTACTTTCAAAATTTCAATTTGAAAAAAAAAAAAAAAAATGGTTATCATTATTATTCTCATAGGAAAGTTAATTGAATAATTTCTAAACATTAAAGATCTTATAAACTTCAAATTGTGACTCTACAAAAAGATTTGCACTTAAATGACATCGCCTGCCTTTGGCCTTTAGAGAGGCAAGTCGGTGCACTCTGTGAACCTAGCACAATAGGCCCACCTTTGACAACTATGGGTAAGACATAAATGAACTTCAAATCAAATATACATGTAGCTAACACATTTTGTGCTGCGTATTCTTTCCTACCATGATACATAGGAGCTTAATTAGGAGAGATGTTGACACAGATACATGTTCCATCACTAGCCCCAACACACTTCTAACATCCCATTTTCTAATTACTAAATTTTTATAGAAAATGATAAATATAAACATATATAAAAATTTTATTAAACACTATTTTCAGCTTAAAACATGGGTAGAACCAGTTGCCATTGAATATTTCCAAAGGAATTTATGATCTATCGTGTTGCTTTAGAAATCTGTCCTCCGATTCTAGAATAGTTCTTAAGACATTATGAAAATGTTGACTACTAGTCTCTTCGGAACAAGAAAAGGAGAAAGCAAGCTCTCAATTGAAACATTGTGGCCTTTTTGCAAATTGTTCCTCAATGGTAGCTCGTAATGTCGGTCAAAGACCCCTCCCATCCCCACCCCCCAATCTTTAACTAAAATATCATATAATCTCATAAAGCTGAATGACTTATTCTTATTACAGTATGAGTAAAATCATTAGAAATAAACTGTGTCATCAGTTCTACCCCTTCTAAGCACAAAACACGGGCAATCAGACCCTTAATGTTTCACTTTCTTAACCCATACCAGTACACAATCATACAAACAACATGTGTTGTTGATTGTTGATGCAAGAGTTGCAACTTAAATAAAGAATTATCTCCAATATTGATCATCCATCCAAAACAATGTCATAGGAGAATAACAGTTAAGTTTTTTCAAGTCATTACACAAAATTATGATCAGAATCTAAAAGCAGATGGTCCTAGAATTTAAAATATCAAATCAGCAATAAACAATAAACATCAAAGCCAAACACAACAAACAGCTAAATAATCCTTTTAGTTTTTATGGTTGATTTGAAACTGAAATAATCACAAAGTAATTATACCAGTTGCATACTAATACATAATTGATACTTTACCTGCCAAGTATAATAGATTAGATTACACAACTATACCTTTGCAATGATGAATATAATAGAAAAGAAACTTTTTTTTTAAAGGAAAAAAAAAAAAAAAAAAAGAAGCCCTGAAATCAGGTATTTAGAGGCACCAAGAAAACTTCTACCTCTGTATTGATGAACTAACTACTCATCACTGCTTCTAAAACAAAGCAGCTCAACAAGTCACAAAAGAAGAAGCAACAGCAGCAACATCTAAACGACTTAACATCATTTCCAAATAAAAAAAGCCATTTTAAAGAGACAACAAAGCCAAAAACAAAGATAGCCAATTAAAAATTCGCAAGAGGTTGTGCAATCAATTAAGGAAATAAAATACAAAAGAACAGCAGACTGATCATTTCAAACAATAATAAAACAAATAAATGAACACACTAGTTTCACATTAACCTAAGTTCTATAAGCAGAAAAAATGGTTTCACTGACCCGAGCGAGAAGCAGATTTAAAGAAAAAAATTAATTACTTTTAAAAAAAAAATTAATTACTGACCTGAGCTATTAGAGAGCTGAGCGAGAAGTAAGCACGAAGCCGTCGACGACTTTCTCGTCGAATAATAATATTTTCTCCTCAAGAAGAAAAGGCGCGCCGACGCAGAGGTACAACCAACAGTAGGCCAATACCAAGTTTTTTGGTTAATTGACACGAAGCGCTTTTTTTTTTTTTTTTTTTTATTTGACATTTTTTAAAAGATATTTTTGTAGATTGTTATTTACTTTTTTTTTTTTTTTGTTACCTTATGTTTTTCTTTATAATTTCACACCGTTGCATCGTTCAATGTTGCACCATCGGGTTCCTTCCCATTCACACTATTACCATTTTTGTTCTATTTTTGTATTTAATTTTTGTTAAGATTTGTTCTATTTTTGTATTTGAATTTTGTTAAGATATTTTTAATTTTTATATCTGATTTATAGCGTTTTAATTTTTTTCTCTAAAAAATAACAAATAAATAGAGATACATATAGATTTTATTTTTATTTTTAAGATTTAATAGTTATTTGTGTTGTTATTATAATTTAAAAGAAAAAAATCAAGAATTTTTATGCATTTCAAATAAAAATAGTTAATAAATAAATCAGTATAAAAAAAAAGAAAATCGCGTTTGTTAAAAGTTGAATATGATGTCTATGTTCTAATTGTTGTTCTTCTATTTTTGGTTTATCGATTGTTGCAAAATAAACTTAAAATAAATATTTTTTCTCAAACTATTTTCTGTAATTAATTTTTTAAAATTTTGAATTGGTAAACCTAAAATATATTTTGAATTAAAAATCAGTTATGAAAAGAGGAAAAATTGTGTTTGTTAGAAGTTAAAAAAGACCTATACATTCTAAATGTTATTTTTCTTTATTTAGTTTATCGTTTGTTGCATAAACTAAAAGTAAACATAAAACAAACTTAAAATAAATAATTATTTCTAGAAACTATTTTTTGTAACTGATTTTTAAAAATTTTGAACTAAAAAACCTAAAATAAAAGTGAATAAAGTAAAAATAAATAGTTTACTATGCATAAATATATGTTACTCAATTTTGTTATAAAAAAACATTTGTAAACCAATAATAAACTATTTGTAAACCAATGATAAACCAAAAATAAACCACTGATAAACAATTTGTAAATATTTATGGTGTAAAAAGAATTACTAGTGATAAACAAAAAATAAATTAGTAGTAAATCATTTGTAAATATTTTACGGTGTAAAAAAATTAAACGCAAATATTTTTTTCAATCTCTAACAACTCGATTTTCTCTTTTTTTTATAACTAGTTTTGAGCTCAAACAGGTTTATTTTTAACTATTTTTTATCCACGATACAACAAAAATCATGATTTTTTATTCTAAACAATAAAACGAGCTTTTAAAAATCATATTAAAATTATTTTAGAGTGATAAACATATATCACGATAAATTTTCTCTTTCTATATCAAATTTAAAAATATGAAATTATGTGCGATGAAAAAAAATTATTTTATTGATTTTGATCTATCAAGAAACGTGAATAAACTTGATAATGATTTTATCCATCAAAAAATATAAATGATTTTGATAAAAGAAAAAAACTCATGTTTGAGAAGAAAAGTCGAAAATAATGGAAGATCAATTTGCAAACGTTATTTTTTAATTTGATAAATACACCTAATTAAAGTTAAAAAAAATTATCTCTTACTTTGAAGTAACCAATCTGCAATTTTTTTTATAGAGTTGATTCGGGAAAAGATAAAAGAGTGTATATTTATAATTTACTATTGCAAAATAGTATTTTTGTGAAGGTTTTGTGCATAAGGTATGTTTGTTATTATCCCTTAGTTTTTAAGTATTTGTGTTCTTAACCAAAGTTTTTTTTTTTTTTGAGGACTCATATTTTGAAAAACAATAAAATTAAATTTTATTTTCATTATTTTCTTATTAGAAGTTTATATTTTAAAAAATAATTTTATTTAAAATTGATAAAAATAAATTAAATAAAAACTATAAAAAGTTTAAAATATTTCAATTAAACAATTTAGATAAATTTAATCTAATATTTTACAATTATAATTAACAATATAATTATTCTAAAATAACAAAAATATTTATATAAATGAAAGAAAATTTATTTAATATAGATATTAAATAATAATATTTAATAAAATTAATCAGTTTAAAATTTATTCGAAAGAGAAGAATTTTGTCATTATAATTTTTCTCCTTTTTTTTTATATATATAACTTATTCTAAATAGAGACTAAACATATAGAATAAGTAAAATAGAATTTCAAAAATTATGAATATTTTTCTGAAAGATAAATATCTTTATATTTAAAAATAAAAGTATTATAATAATTTTATTGATATTTAGATTATCTTTAAAAGTGTTTTTTATTTTAAAACATAATTTACATAATAAATAATATTTAAATATAAAAAAATATTTAAGTCTTATGAACTCATTATATTTTTTGTTATTTATGTTATATCTTAAATAAGTATTTATAGTTCTAATTTTCTTTTTATTAATAGAAAAATAATTTAAAATATTAATTAATAAAGTGCATGAAAACTTATAATGTATTAATTATAGAAGTTGACTCTTTGGACATTTAAAAAATAAAGAACTATTAAATTTTGATTTTATAAAACTACTTTTTATAATAAACAACATTAAAAAATTCCTAGACAAGTTTTTGCCTCTAAGTTAACTGATAACAAATGTATCATGGTTTAACACTAAAGGCAAATTTGAAATTCCAATTTTAAAATAAGGACAAAAAAGAAAAAGTTAATTATCTAAGAGTTAAATATGATGACTCTTTAGGTTTTACCCTATTATACTACTTAATTTTTTCATTTTCTAAAATTATAGTAAAATATCCTTACATTTTACTTTCATTACACTTTACTATAATTTTTATTAAAATCATATGAAATATCCATATTACTCTTTGATTTCGATTGAATTTTCAGTTTTTACTTACAATCCAACATCATCTTCAATCCAAACACAATCAACAAATCCAACGAATTCAAAACCAACAAATCAACAATCAACAAATCTAACAAATTCAAAACCAACAAATTACTAAATTGAAGAAATTAAATCAATCAAATTTTGAAATATCAGCAAAATCACCAAATAAACCCAACCTTTACAAGTGTTTTAATCTTCATTATCAGACTTATTCAACAAACAAATTGCAAAAACAGAAGAAGAATGAGGTTGGAACTTTTAAACAAAACAAATAAAGATTTGAACAAATAGAGTTGTAGAAAATCGAAATCAATAAAAACAAAAACAAACCTAAATCTCTCAATCTTGAATCCATTCCCCATTCTTGTTGAAGAATCTCTCCGCCAATGCCGCTCTTAAGGTGAAAACCTAACCCTCTGCACTATTCTACCAACCTCACTGCTTCCATCGTCGACTACTCGAACTTCTTTAGTTTCTTCTCCTTAATATCATCAAATGCTGCTACTTTCATCTCGAGAACGCCAAAATCAAATCAAACCTCGAGGATGTCATGGGCGAGATTTATGGTCGGACTCACATGAGAGAAATTAGTCTTCATTTTTTGGCTCTTCGTCTATGTCGAGTTTGAGAATCAATGGTAAGAAAGAAAATGAGTTTGGTGGGTATAAAGACATGGTTTTAATGAAAAAAATCATTTTGATTGCCTTTGTTAGTTCAAAATTTTCTAGCGGTAAGAGAGGTGAGGTCAACTGTCATTTAGCGAGAGAAATTAGGATTAAACAATGTTTAAGGGTAATTTTAGAATTTTAATAATATAAATAGGTATTTGTTGACTTTCATTATTTTGACTAATAGAAAACATGTAAAAATTTTATGGAAGGATATAATCATTTAAAAAAAAATTAGGAATATTTTAGTATAATTTTATAAAATGAAAGATTAAGTTATATAATAGGGTAAAACTTAGAGGGTCAGCTTATTTAACCAACAATTTAAAGTTATAAGTTATTAATCTTTTAGTTTTTACATCTCAAATTAAAAATTTAAATAAAATTACTTTATTAACCTTATAACTTAAATCAACATTGTGCTTGTTCTAAATAAAAAAAATTAAAATTAAATGATTTTAATTTATTATAGATTTATTTCAAACAATATAATTTAATATAATTTTATTGACAGTTCTATTAATAGAATTTTTTTTAATACCTGATTTTATTCCAAATTGAGCTAAAATCGTAGTGAATTTAAGATAAATTACATGAGAAAATTATCATCAATCTTTAAAGACTTAAGTCTAGTTGCAATATTTGTTATTTCAATGAAATGTTCGCATGTGCTATGAGAACCATTAAATTTCATGGCGGTTAAGATAGTCATTAGTATCCAATCAAGTATTTATCAAAAGCATGGAAAGATTCTTTCCAAAGTTTCATGAATTATTGTGAAATTAATATATTCAGTACTGTTTACTATACTTAGGCTAATTAGTCCATTTCATCTTTCCTAAGTCTTATGGAAAAACCTTTATTCAACACTATTAGAATTAAGGCCAACAATTTTTTACGTGACTTGATTAAATGACATAACATAATATATAGTTAAATTAATTTAAATTTAAATAAATAAATTCGTATCACAAATAGGTTAACCCATTTATAAGACGATAAAAAAATATATCTAAATGGATTTATCTATTTAATTTGCAATAAAGACGATTAAAATTTTTTATATCATCTAGTTAATGATTTGATATATAATATATGATACAAATATACATATTTAAACATCATTGAGAAAAATATATTTATCTAGAAGAAAATATATTTTTATTCAATTTATATTTATTCAGATTTCAATCTTTAGTCTCTAGTTTTTTCCATATATGAATATTTTTTAGCTAACAAATTAAATTCTTTTATATTTGTTAATTTAAATATATATTTTTATATTAAAACATGATTAATTAAATAAATAATATTCAAATTATGTATTTTTATCTTATATAAATATTTCGATATAACATAATTATACATGACAGAATATAAAATATTAACCTTAACTATAATCAATAAGAGTATTGAACTTATCATTTAAAGTGCCAAATCAAGATTCAAAACACTTAGATGAAATTAGATTTATTTGAACCATCTAGAAAGTTTAAACTCATTAAATTTCACAATGGATGCAGCTTATGAATGAAGAAAAATAAGAATAGATGTTGCAAAATATATTGAACGCTCATGTATTAATAATTTGACTAATAATTTAAATTCATAATACAAATTCAAAAATATTTTTTGAATATTGAAAATAAAAAATTACGTGGATGAGATTTAAATCCTAACATTAATTTCTAAACACTCTTACTTTATTATTAAATTAAGACATCAATTAAATTCAAATAACATTCATATAAACAACAACTGCATTTTAAGAATCTCCTTTGATGAAACAATGACATATACAATAAACATACCTTATGTTTAATCATATATTCTCCAATTAACATGCTTGCTAGCTTTGAATATACTAAACATTTCTAGATAAAAATATTAATTAGCTATGTTCATGTTCATAAACATAAAATTAACTAATCATCTTTTAGAAGATATTTAAATGTTTTATAATCAATAAACTTCAATATACTTGTTATATACATTATGATGTCATCTCACTCATCATATAAACATGGTAATTGAATTTTATTTAATTTAACCTCCTTGGTGACTAACAAATTATATATATTACAAATATCAAATACGATAGCCACAATGATTATAGATATATACATAGATTAAATTAAAATCCTAAAAATTATCATATTCAATATTCATGACAAATTCAATTCGCAAACACTGATGTGTATACCGTATAACGTAAGTAAAACAAAGTTCATTTACATAACAATTTCAATGGTTATGCAGGCCCCACATACACAAGAAGAAAATTGAATTACATAATTTTTCAATCAATAAATTCCAAATAACAGCATATGTTCGGTATATACACGGATTGTACTTTTAACTAAAGGCAAGGAAAATTAAGCCAAACTGAAAAATTAAATCAAATTATCAGTTTAATTTAATTATTGTTTAATTGATTTGATTTTATTTAATTTTTATAAATTAAAATAATTTTGATTTGATTTAATTTTGAGTAACAAAATTCTAATTAAACTAGATTGAATCGAAATTATAATTTTTTTATTTAAATATACTTTAAATTTTAATATTTAAAGAATATTTATATTATTTAATTAATTGATAGTAAAAATAGAGTATTTTTAGTATTTATAAATATTTTGACATATAAAAATATTTAATATTTAATATGAAAAAATTTAAATAAATAATAAAAAATCAAACTGCATTAAAATAATTTAATTGGATAGGACTTAGTCAAACCTTTAGAAGCAGTTTAGTTTAATATATTTTTTTTTTGAACAAATTAATTTCTAATTTTTTTATTAATATGTCAAACTGATTATTTGTACAGCCTTACATTTTTGTCCAACCTTTAGAAGCAGTTTAGTTTAATTTAATTTTTTTTAAAAAATTATTTTCTAATTTTTTATTGGATGTCAAACTGATCATTTATACAGCCGTGTTTTTTTGACCCACTGATTTTTAAAGAAATCTGGACGAGAAACCTTGATCTGTCACGTTTGATAAAGAGAAATCTGCATCATTCGCGCGTTGAAAGTAGAGGTGAGCAAAACCGAACCGATTTGGGAATTCGATTTATTTAATTCAGTTTTAAAATAAATTTAATTTAATTTGATTTAAAAAATAGAGCAATTCAGTTTTTATTTTCAGTTCAGTTTATAATTCAGAAAACTGAATAAATTAATTTATGAAATTTTTTAATTTGTTTTTTAATTTGAGTTTAAAAATTAAAAATAAATTATTTTATATAAGATAAAAAAATTCAAATTAATTTATCATAATTACAGTCCATTGGAAGTTCAAAACTGAAAATTGAACCAAATCAAATCTATTTTATTTGATTCGATTTACTTTAGTTTTCCTTAAATTTCGATCAATTCGGTTTTAAATTAAACTAAATTTAATTTATTCTGTTTTTAAAATTTTGAATCGATTTGAACCGAACCAACCAAATGCTCAACCTTAATTGAAAGAGGGGCAAGTCTAAAATGGGGTCTCTATATTTTTCAAATTCAATTAATGTGAACAATTATTTAGAAATTATTTTCCTCAACTAACCAATAAGATTTTAACAATTAATTTATTAAATATAATTATATTTTAAATGTAATTTAAAAAAATCTTTGGTTAATTAAACATGGGCACTAACAACATACCTATAGACAAAATTAAAAAACCCTATATTGCTTTTTTTTTTTAAAAAAAAAAGTAATAAATAAGATGGGCACCAGTCATGCATATGCAGTATATTTCTCATTGAATTATGGGATCGTATGCAATAATTATGGGGAATTGTCCTGGCCAATTCCATTTTCGTGGCCTTATTACAAGATGATCAACAAACAATACTTGCTCTTTCTACTTGAACAAAAGAAAGATCTATGATAGTTTAATTTGTTAGGTGGTGAATCATTATTGACGACCATAAAATTTATTGTGTGCAGGAAACCATTAGACGAATACGTAAACATTTAATACCAATTTGGTATTATGTTTTTTAAAAATATTATAAATAATGATCAGTATCCTAATAATTTGACGGTCATAATTTAAAATCCAAGAGCTCAGGATTTTAAATATTTACATTATAATTTATTTTTGATTCATTAAAAAGGGACAAAAAAAATATTAAGATTTGAAGTCTTCACTTTTTATACTATAGACATATATTTATCTTTAGTATTTAATGTGTTTAGGGGAAAACATATTACTATTCTAAGATTTTTCAGAAATCTTTTACTAACAATAGATATTTATGATTATAGTTTCAAAAATTCTAGGTTAAAGCTTTCTAAAAAAAGATCTCCTAAAGAAAATTTTAGTGAGGAAGTTTGAAATTAATTTAAACTTTTTTTTTTTTAAAGATTTTTTAAAGTGAAGAGGAATATGAATGAGAATTTTATAAATTAACTAGACTATTATTAATTTCAGTTACAACAAACTATAACATAACATGCTGATTTCAATAAAAAATGAATTTTTAATTTATTTATATCATATATAAAAGAGGAGAATATATATAAATAATAAAAAAAAGATATAATCAAACTTTGTAATAACAAATTATCTTTAATTTCATTAGTCAATAAAAATTTTAACTTTTATTGCATTGGTTAAAAAATAAAAATTGAATTTCATTAACTTGAACTAATTTTAAATCTTTATAAAATAGTAATAGAAGTAAAATAGGACTTTTCAAAATTAAAAAAATATGAAATTCTTGAATTAATTAGACTTTATTAATATAGAAATCCTTAAACAATTTCGATTTTATAAATATAAAATCTTTAATTATTATTTTTCCATAGTTGATATATTTGATTACATGTATTATATTTATGACCATAAATTATAAATAGAATTTATTAATAAATAATTAGCATTAGTATTGTATTGTATCATTGTATTATAAATAGAGTATATTAATGCTATTATTCTATTCATAGCATAACAGTTTTATTGTATTAGTATTGATTTGAAATATTAAAAAGAAAAATTATAACAAATCCTTAAATAAATTGGAAGAGAACTAGAAAGAATACATATTGCAGCTATTTTTTCTTCTTTTATTATGAATTTAATAAAAATAATTTAATTTATTAATGATAAAACAAATACTTTCATTGGCTATTTCACATATTTTAAATAAGTGAGTAAAAAAATTAAAATTCACATTGGAGTCTTATCCAAGACTCCAATATCAGTTTTTAATCCTAACTAACCATTTCTGAACATCTTGAGCCCCAGCAGAAACGCAAGTATAAATGACTTGGCTAGTAGATGGTACAAATTTCCAATTCATGGAAACATGCAAGGCCTTGTGGGATTCAGATTTCAGAGGCACCAGTGAAGAGCCTCATCGCAATCTAAAGCTTTAGGAAATCTTCTAAGCCGTTGCAGCTTTGCAAGTAAGAAAATATTTATTATGAGAACATTTATATCCAATATCCACATTTTCAGAGAGCGAAAACATTAGAAAAGAAAAACAATGTAAACCACACATGAAAACCGAATCCTGATGTTGAAATGACTCGCAAATTAGAGCTAAATGACACTGCTTCAACCCACAGAACCTAGCTATTTTTACACATAAATCCAGAATAGAATACCAAACTTCCTAAACCAAGCATCAAAATCTGCAGCCATGATGTTGCACCTAACATTGGCTTAGCCTTTTGTTTATTCTAAAAAGGATCAAGACTGATCAATTACTCCTTGGCAATAACAAAGAAATGACTTGTGGCCATTCAATTTTGACAACAGCTATGAACTAACAACATGAAGATTTAACGTGTAAAAAACACCACATATCAGTATTCAAACTCATCACGAATTTGATTGCCAAGTTTTGCAAACAAAAAAGGAGCTTGCAACTCTGCCCCCCCAGCGATATAGGAAAGCCTGTCAAAAAATAGCTAGCAATCAACAAACAAGACACTTCACAAACAAATAAAAGGATATCTTCCAAAAGCTCCATATTATTTGAAACTACATTAAAATGAAAGGCATTGAAAATTCTCTATTCCTCTGTCTTTCTGTCAACGTTTACATCTTAAAACTACCACTAAAAAGTAAAACAGAATAAACTATGACCCTGCATCATGTCTCAAACAGCAATACAGAATGACAACAGGTGAATTGGATATCATTTTATCAGTTTTCCCCTCCTTCTATTTGGATTACCTCCTCTTCATTTATACACAACGTAATGATTATACCTCAAATTGAGGCCTCGGTAAATCTGGGAGTCACTCTTCCAACCGCTGCAAGCATACCCAAAAAAACCACAAATATCTGATGATCCACATATAGTATTTACCTCTGCATGACAAAATAGTGAAAAATACCAAAACTCTCAGTTACCTCATTCAAAAAAGAACATTAAAACAACAACAGATTTAAGAAACAACAAAGATCGCATTAAAATGGGAGATAATGTACATTTCTTCACCATTCACATCTATGTTTACACACACAACTACATAGCAGACATAAAGAAAGATAGTAACAAACCTTGACGGGAGGATCAGCAACTCTATAAGAATCAGCCGTAGTGCCAACCAACCACAACCCAGGAAAAACATTCTATAACAACAACAACAACAACAACAAAAGCACACAGAAACAAACAAATCATCGAAATCACAAAGAGAGAGAAAGAACAGAAACAATAAACCCAAAGGAGCAATTCGAAGCAGAGAAATAAAGAAGAGTTACATCAAGCAATTTCTGCACATTCTTGGGCCGCTTCCTCGGCCTTCTAGCAGGTCTAGACCCCGTCAAGGCAAAAACATCCTCCTCAATCTCTTCTCTAGACAAAGCAATCCAAAACTTCCTCTTCTCTTTCCTCTCCACACAAATCCCTGCGCCGCCGCCGCCCCCGGCGGACTCCACCAACCCCCTCAACCTCATCGATTTCGGTTGAAACTGTGCCGTATTATCCCTCTCTTTCCCCTTATTATGCTCATTAACATGCAACGCCATCGTTTCCTTCAACTCGCCTCCATTCTTAGCCGCCAAAGTCCCTCTTCTTGGCCTCAATTTCCACGGCCTCGAATTCTCTTCTTCCTCCTCTTCCTGCTGTCTTTTCTCTTCTTCTTCTTCGTCGTCAGGTCCTCCGTTGTCGTTTCTTTCCAAGACCGAGACTTTCTTCAGCGGCCTTTCAGTAACGTCCGTTTCCGTTAATGGGCTTTTGGATTTCGACAAGAGAGTTGAACATGACGTGAAAGAGAAGCGATGGACCCGAGCAGAGCGGGATCCGACACGAGTACCAGTGGTAGTATGATGATGATGGCGGATTGGTGGTTGGTCCGGGTCGGACTCGGTCTCCGAATCGAGAGCAATAGAAGACGTGGTGGCGCGGTGATGGTGGATGGCGCCGGTGGTCTGGCCCCATTTTAGGGAAAGCGGGAAGTTATGTAGAGGCTGCGGCTTTACAGGCACTGTCGACATCAAAACAAACAAAAGCAATAACTATTTATACATATACATATATATTTGAGGTGATCAAATATATGTTAGAAGGCTGAAGGAGGAAGAGAAGGAGATGGAGAGATGGCAGTGGTGGTGGTGTTAGTGGTGATAGGAAGCAGAGGAGAGGTAAAGGAAGGAAGGAAAGGGGTCATATGCGTGTATGGATTGGAGGCGTGGAGAAGTAAAAGTAACTCCACCAAAGGCGCTACATATTACTCAACCTGCAGCGTCCATCGCTCCCTTTTTTTTTTAATGAATATGTTTTTCATCGAAACAACTTTTGGGCTTGTGCCCATATTGTGATGGATGGGCTAGCCTCCAATTCATCAGTTTATTATTATTATTTTTTTTAAGCAAATTCAGGTCAATTGTGGGTTCTACAATTAAAAACTTTTTTTTTTTAGCAAATATTAGATTCATGTAAATAAATAGCATAAATTTCCAATTTTTAATTTTGACTGTAGCTATGAGTTACATAATTATATTTACTTTCGAGTAGAAGCATCTATTTTAAAAATTTAAATAAAAAAATATGAAAAATCTTAGATTTTAAATAAGTGAAGGTAAAATTATTTTTCCAATGAATTAATTTTTTAAGATTCAATTTATCACCATCATGTACTGAAGTCTGAATATCTTAATTCCAGTTTTGTGTGCAATTATCTAAACTTATGTATGTTTTCTTTGATTTGATTATTCAATAAAAACTATAAATTTTTTATTAATAAATTTAATAATTCAATTTATGAATCATTCATTTATAGTAATAAAAATTTTATTTTAATTTAAAAACAAAAAATATAAAATCACATACTACAAGTATTGAAATATGAATTATATGAACAAGAATAATTTGATATTAATATTTTTCAGTTGTATGCATAAAGCATTGAAATATGCAAGTTAGTAGAAAACAGCTTTCTTTAATAGCTATTTCGAATAAAAATTCGAATTTTATGTATTAAATCAGTCTGTTCGTTTATATATAAGGCTTTAACATTTCGATAATACAAAATTTTATGTATTAATTTGCTACAATAGAACCTCAAATTCTAAGGCTTTAACATCTCGATAATACAAAATTTTAATGAAATAAAATTTAATTATTCATATTAAAAAATAAAAATAATACAAATTAATAAATATAATAATACATTAATGGCCAGAATAATATGAGTTAACAAATTTAGATAAATTTGTTTTATTAAAAGAAAAATAAATGAAATAAAAATAATTGAATCACCTCTAATTTATTAGAAAGATTATTCAAAAAGAACAAAATTTTTTAAAAAAATAATAAAAAGACAGAAAGAAGAGGGGCTTAGAAAAATTAATCTCAAGCATATAGCATTTTAGGATATATTTGGCATTTGCTGTTTTAAAACTATGATTTTGCTTCTTAAATTATCATATTTAAAGTTTTTAAAATATTTGTATATATTCAAAAAAAGGTTTAGTTATATTATCATTTTAATTTAATAATTCTTTCTAAAATTTATAAATATTAGCTTATTTGAAAATTAAATTTTTAGTTACAGAATTCATATTAAAAAGATGTATAATCAATTAAAAAATTATTTTATTTTATCACAAATCAACTTTTGGCAATAATAAATTCGCCTTTAATTAAATTGGACACAAAATATTTAAAAAATATAATTTTTTAGAATTGATCTTTTAGGTTATTATTTAAAAATAGTAAATATTTTTAAATACATCAAATCAATATTATAGGTATAGCATTATCGTCAACAAAATTTTAATTTTAATTGATCTATAAACTAAACTAATATATTTTTAACATAAAATTTTAAAAAATTAGCTTAAAAATATTATCATTGTTGGGGTGTACCAGGCAACAGTCGGCCCATGAAAAAGTCTAGTAACGTCCACGAATTTTTATATTCTGAAAATTATTGTAAAATTATTTTTCATTACAGTTTAATGTTTGACTTTATCAGTATTTGATTCATAATGTATTATTAAATTATTGACCTCTTGTTATTTGACTTTCCCTCACATGCTTTATGAGTAACTTTAAATAAATTTTAAAATTGAACTTATATATTTTTATATTTCAGCCAAAAAAAAGAATAATAATTTTTTAAAACATAATAGAAAATTTGTTTGATATTTAAAAATATAAGACCATTAAAATTTTGAATCAGAACATGTTGCATCATATATGTTTTTTAAAATAATATAAAATATTTTCATTTATAAATAATCATATCACATATGTAAAAAAAAATTTGATCTAATATAAAATCGATTTTTAATATTACTAATAATTTTTATTGACTTAAATATAAAATTATAGTTCTATTTTTACCATGAATGTTCGTCAATGATTATGTAATTTCATCAATTATGAAAATTTCATAAAATATGGTGATATAGTGCTATGCAAATTGAAATTCATATAATATATTAACATATATTTGAAAGACAATACATAATAATATATTATCATATATAACTAAATATTTTATTTCAAATAATCAATTTAAAAAAAATAAAAAACTTTCACTAAGCAAAACAAAATAATAAATTTTAAGCAAAAATTCTTAAAAAAAGAGACTACACAAAATAAAAATTAACATAATAACATAAAACAAGACATTTTTTAAAAAATAAAAAAAAAGAGTTTATCACCAGTAAAATTTGCCAATAATAGCAGTAAAAATTCAAAAGAGAAAATTTATTTTCATCATATATGTTACTATCTCTCAAATGACATATAATCTTTAATATAATCATCTTATTTTGTTCTTATAACTTCGTTTCCACATTTCATGATAATGATTAATGATAATCTATGTAATTGATTTTTTTTGAAAATATAGTAATTGATATTAAAGCATATCTATGATAAAATAAATATATATTAAATAAAGAATATATGGGAAAATTTCCAGCATATTTTTCTCATGCACTCGGAGTTGGAGAAGCACAAAAAATTTTTAAAAACAACCTATAATATTACATGCAGAAATAATCAAGCAATACATTCTTATAGTTGATATCCATAATATATTAATATTTGCAATATGTGTACTACAAGTAAATTTTAAAATATTTAATTTGTAAAATTATATGCATAATAATACTCTAGTGCCATGATAATTGACTGTATATATTAATATTATTATCCCATCATATAATCCAATTTGTTTGAAGATTAAATAATATTATATATTTTTATTTTGTTCATAATTATGAAATTTTAATCATAATATTTCTAAACCATCCAATGAATATTTTAAAAATATTTTTTAAGCAATTCATTAAATTCACACATTCAGTTAGTGTTATGAACATGTTTTCTTTAATAGTAATATATATTTTTCAACTAATAACAGTAAATAACAAGCAATAATAAAAAATATATATTCATCCTCGTAATTGTTGCAATGAGAAAATTAACAGATACAAAATAAGTTAGAATAAAGATAAATTAAACTTGAGTTATAATATATATTTCTTATTGTGTCATTCTAAAAATTAATAAAAAAAAATACTGATAGGACTTCAATGTAAAGTATAACAGTTTTGATTCAATTGTTTTATATAACTTGCAAATAACATTCAAATTACAATGTATAAATGACTAAGCGTATGTTTGGAATAGCAGATAAATACAACTCATAATTAGTAGTGATTGCTGAAAATTGTTTGATATTAAATATTTGGTAAATCTTGTTTAGTTTTTGCTATTAATTTGTAAAATGACTAATAAATATATAATTTTAATATTTTATATATTAAAATAATATAATATAATATAATATAATAAATAATATATTTAGCACATATATTTATAATATATTATTTCAAAATTTAGGATATTATAATTATTATTTTATATTTATGAAATTTTAGTAAATATTTTTATTAGTGTTAATTATTATCTATTAATGTATATTTTAGTAATTAAATATCCTATATATAATTTTTATAAATTTTATATATAATAATTTAAAATAAATTATTTTATATAAATAATTAAAATAAATATTAAAACATCTAAAAATTTTAATAGTTTTATCTTTTATTAACTATTAACACTTAATGTTATAAAAACATCTCAAAATAGAAGGGGTACATCCTATTTTAGGAATAGGATTTAACCAAATATTCATCAGCTATCCGTTGCACGGATCAGCTATACCAAACACCTTCTAAACCATATTATTGTACTAATTAAGCTCAAACATATATATTTACTTTTATTTTCTTATACCTACCGATGTGGGTTTGAGATGTCATCTTTACATAATAAAATCCATAATATTTATTTTAGTGATTAAGGACTTTTTTTTTTTTTTTACTAAATCCATAATAAAAATAAAAAATAACAATAAAATCTGATTATGAGACTCATTCCTTGACATACATATGTATTTTTTTTTATTTATTGTCTACTTATTTCAGTGTCTATTTGTAAATATTTTTAAAATTTAATTAAACAATTTCTTATTATTCCCTTTATACTAAGAATTTATCATAATCAATTTTTTTTTAAAGTAACGATACAACATCTACAAAATAAATTATCTATCTATTCCAAAATACTAATATAAAACTTATTCTCTGCATAAGTAATAATGGTATATTAGCTCAATTTCAAATTATACAATATAGTCAATCAAATTGTACTATATTATCAACAAATTAATTAATTTCAAATCACAAATTCTTATAAATAAAATAATAAATACTCGCATAAAAAAGAAATACTCATACAAAAACATAAACATAAAAACTCTCGCTATAAGAAAAGAAAACAAAGGAATCATTCAATAATGAGACAAAGTGAACAAAATAATTAATAGAATATCATAATATTATCCTGTCTTTTGTGAAAATTAATAAAAACAAAAAATAAATAGACTTACCATTGATCAAATATATTCTTTTTGTAGTTATTCTTATTTCTTATCATTTTCTTAATGTATTTCATTAGTTTATTATTGTCATATTTTTTATGGATATTCTATTTAATATATATGCATAAATACACACATGAAGATGTAGAGGCAACACAAATATGAATTAATTTTTTGTTATTTTTTGTACAGTGTATATTAAAGAATCCACATGTAAGTTTCTTTTTTTTTTTTTTTTTAATTCTAAAGACTTTAAGTTTCATTTTTTTTTTTTAAGACTAAAGACTTTGTGATCATAAAATTGAAATTGATGATAATTTATAATTGATAATTTAAAATTATCCAAAAATTATATTATCCTATAAAAGGAAAATATTTAGTGTAATTTTAAAATGTTAAAATATGATATTAAATTTTTTAATTTATAACTGCAGTCTTTAATGATTTTAAAGATAAAAAAAAATATAACTCCCCAATAATTAAATTATCTTTACATATTTCATATCTGGTTCATTTATATAAATCAAAGGACAGAAGCTACATGAGACTTAAGGTGCATTTTATTACTATTTTATTTATATGTTGTTTTTTCATAACAATCTTGCTTATTCATTAGTTAGTATATTATTTTGTTAATTGTATGCTATTTAATGAAGTGAAAAAAAAAAATTCAATATATATATATATATATATATATATATATATATATATAATGTGCAACGCACGTGTTAAAAGAAACAGAGCATTATATGTAAAAGCATGGATTAAAAAAAGTTATGAACAAAATAAGACAATTTTTTGATAACATTACAAAATTATCCTTATCCATAAGAAGTAATATAATAAAAAATATATAAGGTCCATTTGAAATAACTGTTATATGTGATTAACAGGATTTATTTGAGATAGCTGGTTAGGGGTGATTGGTCCCGGTTATGAACTGATTATTTAAAATTATTCGATATTGAATTAGAAAATTACTATTTGAATAATAGAATAACTGATACCGAACATAGATTAAAAAAATTATTCATCCCATATTGAACCGATTTTATTGGATAATTTAGTTTAGATATTCGAGACTAACATGTCAATTTAATTCAAATTGAATTATTTAAATATTCGATACATTTTAAAAAAATTAAAAATAGAAAAATACAGAGTTTTTTTTTAAAAAAATTTTATAAACAATTTTAAAACAAAAAAGATAGAAAACTTATTATTGGTTATAACTTTCTTTCTTTATATATATATATATCAATTATGAATAATGGTTAGGATTGGTCCGGTCCATATTAGTTTAGTTCAATTATTCGAACTAAATAAAAATTATTAGTCGGTAATATCCCAAATTACTAGTAGGATTCGTATCGGTTCAGCTATTTTTAAATCTTTTTATTGTTAGATATTTTTCGATACGGTTGATCACTATAACTATATATATCCAAGATCCATTATAACTGATACCTAGTAGTTAATAATAGTTTGATAATTTTTATTTAGTTATTGCTATTAATTAATAAGATGATTGATAAAGATATAAAATTAATATTATATATTAATTAAATAAATAAAAAATAAAATAAAAATAGTAAAAAATATATATTTTTTATATATGTTCATAAAAAATCTTAATAATTATTTTTATTAATTTTAATTAATATATGTGTCAATATATTTTTAGTAATTAAAATATCCTATATAATTTTTTGTAAAATTTATATGTAATAATTTAAATATTATAATTGATGATTAAATAATAAAATTTTAAGAATATAATAATAAAGTAAGGATAAAATTTTAATAATAATAATTTTGACTTTATTATTATTATTATTATTACAAAGTTCAAAGATAATTTTGACATTTTTTAGTTATTATAGTAAAAATTCAGAAATTTTTTTTGAATAGAAATAGATAAAAACTACATCTAATTTGAGTTGTAATCATTATTAATTACTATTTTGTATAGTTTATCAAACATGTGTTTTTTAATTGTTTGCAACCATATCACTTATATCAAACAACTATAATTATTAAATAGTATATTAAAAGAAGACGTTTTTATATCAAACTACTAAACAATCACAAATTGGCAAAATCAATTTAAATAAAAATTAATTTAATAAAGAAGAGGTTTTTCTACCAAATTACTAAATAATAAGAATTGGTAAAATCTGTAATTGTTTTCTCAGTGAAACAAAATATATATTATTAAGTAATACACATTCACGAATATAACAAACTTATAGATATGACTGTTCAAAAAGGAAAAAAAAAACTTATACATACGCATAATGTATACTAATTATATAATCAATCTATCTTTTGCCAGATTTTGTAGGTAAAATCTATTAACATGCATTCACTTAATATGTATTAGATAATTATATGGTAGATATTATTTTCTACTCTAATTAAGTATTAATAATGTAATGCGCATAGTTTGTACCAATAATTTGATGACGATTGTGCAATAACAATTTTATGAGTGACCATGTGATCTTTGTAACTTTTATTGTATGGTTGTAGATTTTTTATAATATTCTTGTTTGGTTTTATATTTTTTTAATGTCTCGATTAGTTATTTTCTCCATTTTTATGGGAATATATAATTGAATTATAATAAATCAATTTCTATATTTTTATGCCACTTGAATAAATTATAGTTTAAAATAATTAAGTATTGAAAATTACCAAATATATTTTTTGGTTATTTTAAATTATAAAAAATTTATTTGGGGATACTTCATAAAAATAACAAAAAATTAACAAAACATATTTATAGATACAAAAAATAGAAAATTAATACTAGTAATTTTATTTTTCCTTCATTATAATTAATAATATTTTGTTCATAATTTATTTTATATGAATTAAATTTTTTTATTAAAGTAATAATAAATATAAAAGGAAGATAAACAAGTAGTATCCATTTAGGTTATATTATTACAATTTTTATTAAAAATAAAATTTAAGTAGTGTTTTACTTTATGAGTTTTATCGTGTGCAAAAAGCGTGATAAAATTACTTATATATATATATATATATATATATTTATATATATATATATATATATATATATATATATATATA
>CATIWR010479788.1:0-10268 GCA_949677035.1 Omphalea diandra | reverse complement strand
CAATACCACTATGCTAATTTATCATATCATAGAAATTAAAGAAATTCTAGGACATTAATTAAGATGCATTTTCAGTTACAAATAGATGCTATTTAATTTTTAATTAGTTTAATTTTGATTAATATTTAAATTTAAATTTTTAATTTTAAAAAAATTTAATATTATTAAATTGAAAATTCATTAATGGTATTTTATGACTAGGGAAAAAATAATGAGGAGCTAATAGTAAAAATTCCAGTAAAAAGCCTTGAATCTCGCTATAAAGGAATCAAAAAAATTTGCAAACTGCTTAAAATCGACTTGAAAAATACTTAAAATCAACTTGAAATTAGTTGGGCCTAGTTCAAGTTACTTGAAAAATCAAGCAAGCCAAATCTAAATATCAAAATATTTGACTCAAGAGACTCGCAAACCTAATTGAGCTTAAACAATTTTAAGTAATTTTATTGATTTGTCTTTTGAATATATATTATTTATAATATTACCTAATTGAGTTTAATTGATCAATATCTAATTGAGTTTATTAGAGCTGAAATTTTAATTTACAAAATTTATAAAAAAAATTATATAAATAAGCAAGTTTAATCAAGTTAAACTTGAGTATTTGAGTATTCAATTGAACTCGAGGTCGCTCGAGTTTAAAAATTAAAGCTCGATTGAGGTCGAGTTTGAGTCTGATAGGATTTGACTCGTCTTGACTCGATTACACCCTCTAAATTCCCCAGATAATACTGTAAGAGTTTATGTATCTAAGGTGTCCCTTGACAAAACTTTTTTTTTAATGTTTGATATAAATAAATTCCATTGTTTTTTATAGAATATATTTATAAATCTAATATTTATGTGTTTGATATAAATGAAATCTGATTTCAAATTCTATTTCATTAAATCCTTAAAATTGGTTATAATGAATTTGAATCCTATTAAATATGATAAAATTTTTAAAAATTCTAAAATTATAATGTTTTTAAATGAATTATAAAGTTAAAATACTTTTTCACTCTCTTTCATCCTTTTTCTCTTTCACTCTCTCTCTTGTCTTCTTTTTCTTTTGCAAACACAATAATATTTATATAAAAATAAAAAATTTATTAAATTTGATATTAAAACCAAATATAAAATCTATTTTATTTGAAATGAATTTTATTTTTATTTTATAGTTTATAAAATATATAAATTTATTTATAAATTAATTATATAAGAAATTCACTTACAAATGAAATGAATTTTAAATTATGATTAAACCAAATACTATTTATTATTTTTTTTAAAAAATGTATAAAGCTATAAAATATTGGTTTCATGATATCCACAAATTTAGAACACATTTGACATTATTATCAGTGCTTTTGAAATCATATTGTAGATCGAACTAATCAATCGATCAATTTTTAGTTCACCTGTCTCAATCAATCTGATTTAATAGGATCAATTTTTAAAAAAATATATGTAAATAATACTTAAAATATTAAAAAAATAAAAAAAGTATAATATGATGAAGTAAAAATATTTTAAATTTTAAATTTTGAATAAAATAGCATATTTTTTTCAAAATTTGTATATTTTTACAAAATAACATAGTTTTATATTGAACTAATTTGATCAAATTTTTTTTTTCACTTTTGATCATTTTTCTCAATCTTGATTTTTTTTTTTCTAATATTGATCGGTTTTAATACTGAATCACTAATCAATTTCTAATTCTAATGATCCAATCAAATTTTAAAAATATTGATTACTATTATAAAAATCTAATTTTGTTTGTCAAACTATCTCATTTATCGATTCATAAAAGTAGTTTAATTATATTTTCAATCTAAACTTTGACAAAATCTCTAAATATTAACTTTTTAAAATCAATTTTTTATTGACAAAATTTATATTAAAAAAATATAATTAGTATGATAATTTCTTTTAATTTTTACTTCAAAAAATTAGCTATTTGCAATTCCAATACCAAACTCACCTTCAGAACAACCTTCATTATCCTATTTTAAGTTTATTACACCTAATTAATGAACACTATGAACCCAATCTATGGAAACGATAGTGATAAGATATAAAAGTGTATATTTAATTGTGGTGGACTTTTCCCTATTTAATGTTTAATTTTTAAGTTTTATTGAATTTTATATTCAAAAAATTTAAATTTGGTATTTCAGTTGCATTAGGGGGAAAAAAAAGGGAGATTAGATATCAATTTGCAAGATTCTTTAATTTTAGGGCAAAAAGATGTGAAGTGCAATTTGCGGCAAAAAATTTGTTAAGATAAGACACGGGTGCAACTTGCCAATCCGAGGATGATGAGTTTAGGAGTCCAAAATCAATTAGGAAGTCAATTTTTTTAGAGATTTTTGAAAGATTTTTGAGAGAGATTTTTGTGCAATAAATAGGAGTCTCTTTTTTCATATGTAGGAGGAGGAAAAACGTGCATAGCAAAGGGGAGAAGACAACCAACCTCAATTGGAGACAATCTTCTCTTCCATTGTGAACTCATGAGTCTGCTTCTTCTTCTTCTTTTTAGTTTTCTTTTCTTATTCATGAACTAATTTTCTTGTAACTAAGGTTATGAGAAACCTTATCACAACAATTGATTGATTTTATTTTATTTAATCAAGATATTTATATTTTTATATTACCCATGAATTATTGTGCTTAATGCTATTGAGAGATTGACCACCTATTGATTGACTGATTTTATGCGAATGAATTGAAAAAAGATTTTGCATAATTGATCAAATAATCCATGGCGTGAATTGAATGATATATAGGAATATATACACATGATTAATATGATTTTATAGATTTTTCACAAAGTTTAATACGTTTTCTATCTTGAGATCTCTATAGAAGGATCTAAGAGTTACTTAATAGGAGTATGATTAATATATATCGGGAGAGAATATTAAATTATTTTAGGAAAAATCTCAGCTTATGAAAATAATAAATTATCTTGGTTAAATTTAATAAATTGAAATTATTAAAGTGATTAAATGGACCAATAGTCTTAGCTTTTTAAATTTAATTATTGCAATTTTTATTAATTATTATTTTCCTTTTATTTGCTTTTCGTCTTTAAATTTTTATATTTTATTTATTTTGAATTTTCATAGTTTAATTATTATCTTAAATTCGATTGTCTCAATAATCATAGGTTATAATTTTAATACTTATTTTATTAAATCCTTATAAAAAAGATGTCTTTCTACGACTTGATAACTATTGCACCTGATAGTTGGTTGCACTTTTGCCTGATTTCTGGTTTTCACGGAAAAGAAATAAACCGCAGATTGCAATTGAGTTGGTCAAAGATACGCATGTCTTTTTTTCGAAAAAAAAAAGTCACAGATGATCACTAATTTTTCAACCACATGACCCACGTTTGGAT
This sequence comes from Omphalea diandra, assembly GCA_949677035.1. Classification (NCBI taxonomy): domain Eukaryota; kingdom Viridiplantae; phylum Streptophyta; class Magnoliopsida; order Malpighiales; family Euphorbiaceae; genus Omphalea; species Omphalea diandra. The sequence goes on along the minus strand of CATIWR010479788.1, from coordinate 6,880 downwards.
GTGACTTATCGTGGGATTTAATTTTTGTTCCTTGTTTTCCTTTTTTTTTTTTTTTTGAGAAATAGACTTCATTACGAAAAGGAAGATAAGTTTCATACATCATGAGGAATTAAAAGCTCAAGTGGATATGGAATTCCCTCTATCCAAATGCACTCCTCGCCTACAAACTTAGTGAAATGGGCCATAATATGAGCTACTAAGTTACTTGGTTCTGCACAAAACTTGAAATGAGAATCTGACTGGCCAAAGCTTTAGTATCTTCAACCACAACATCCATGCATATAAACCATCTGAAAGGACCTTCTCAAAAACCAGAAAAATTAAAATTAAAATGGCATATCTACCAGTGAACTGCTTTCTGACCAACTTTATAGGTGAAGAATCAACTTCTTGCAAGTTAGTTTAACTCGAATCTAATAGCTCACCCTCATTTAGCTCACTAATTTTAAGATAGAAGATAAAATTTCAGTTCATGCAAATTTTTTTTATGCTTTACTGATTTTATACGACTCTTTGGTCTATTGCGGAGATTGAATAATAATAATAATAATAATAATAAATAGCTTTATTTGCTATAACCAAGGAATAGCATGGAAAAAGACATTAAAAACCATAACAAAATCATAGCAACGACATTGTTTTGATTAATTAATTCTACACCGTATGCAGAAGATAGGGAAAAATAATGGGATAGTGAAGAACTACTTTATAAAACATAAATTTCATTTCCAGTTTCCTTACAATAATTTTCTGAAATCAAAGATTGTATCTTTTTACTCTTTACGCAACCATAGAGAAAGAGATGTTGATGTCGTGCAGGATAAGGAGCAGATGACTTCTTTCGATAACTTCTTCTTCTTCTTCTTCAATTCTTAATAGATCTTGAGTTCATCATCTAATGGGTACGATTCATTCCGTTTGCTTTCTTCGTATCCAACTGCAGTAGTAGAAATCTGAAGCATAAAATTAAAGTAGGTTCTTTTACTAACGTTAATGATGCCTTATCTTCTGTCCACTGAATGCTTCAAATGAGTCCTCTTCCTTCTAATTTCAAATTTAATAAAGCATTATTTGTAATTGTGAAGATGAAATAATATGATACTATGATTTGTTTATGGAAAAAGATGGAATTTATAGGCATTCCACTTGATCTCTATACTATTAACATTTTGATTAATTGCTTTTGTCACTTCGTTATGTGGCTTTTGGGCCCCTAACATTGTAATGCTACATGCCTTAATTAATGGTTTTTGTAAAGATGGTAAAGCTGTTGAAGCAGTGGAGTTGTTTGATGAGATAGTGGCGAAAGGGTATCAACCAAATACTCTCACTTATAGTACGATTGTGAATGGTGTGTGTAAAATTGGGAAAACCCACATGGCCTTTGGTTTGCTAAGGAAAATGGTCGAGAGTGGTTGTGAGTCTAATGTGGTCACATATAAAGCTATCATTGATAGCCTTTGCAAAAATTGGCTAGCTATTGAGGCATTGCACCTCTTCTAAGGGATGAAGACTCGAGGCATTTTGCCTGATGTTGTTACAAATTAGGTAGTTTTTGTCTTGAAATTTTAAGTAGCTTTCATGCATTTTCTATTTGGCTTACAAAATCAAATTTCTTTTTGTCTGCTTATCCAATATGTTCTAAAATTTTCCAAGATGTTTAATAGGTTTGTTTTTTGTTACATGTAAGCTATTAAAAGTGGACAGGCAAAATTTTTGTTTTCGTTAATTTTCTTCTAATAGTTTTCCTCAATTGGCCTTCTAGTTTCTTACATCTCTATCCTCATTCATTAATATTCTCACATGAACATATTCACTACATAAATGATTTGTAATCTCATATGAACATATGCATTGGATAAATGATCATTTAGATATGTGAATTGGATAAGCACGACAACGACACTTACATCACTACATTTAGGACACTTGAACATATATGTAATGTTTGTATAGTTGCATGAAAAATTATCTTATGTTGTGTGGATCAATCAAGCTCGTTTATTGATCTTGAACCTGAAGGTCGATTTCATGAATCTTTGTGTCATCATTTTGGAAAAGTTCATTATTGACAGTCGAAACTTCTATGATAGATCTAGCTTTTATTTTGAAAATAGCCCACCAATCATTCTTGTCCCGTTTTAAGCTAGGATATATGGCATAATACACCTGTGTTACGACACGAGATGAAACATACTTATTGAATCTTTTTTTATAGTTCACATCAACAAGTTTGTATTGCTTGTAAACTATCATACCTACATTTGATCTAGGATCAAACCACTTGCAGTTAAATAAAATAGTTCTCTTGTAGGATAGTACAATATATTCTAACTCCAAAACTTCAGTTAATTAACTGTAGTGATCACTCTCATTAGCACTATAATTTGTACTATTTATGCAAACCCTATAATTATTAGTTGCTCTATTAGAACCATGTGCTGTGGAGTGAAATTTGTAACCATTGACATAATATCCATGATATGAGTTTATAATCTGTCATGGGCCTTTTGTCGAATCCTTAACGAAAATGTTGGCAACAATATTTGATCAATTATATGCCTACAATTTATATTAATTCAGCAACTAAACATTAAATTGTGTTACACATACTTGAAAATGACAAGTTTATCATTCATTTTATATACTCACATATTGATTGAACCAAACTCTAAAATCATTCTCCATATATGCATCAATTTAATGGTTAGCAATTGTTGGGTAACTTTATCGTAACCCTGACACGTAAATCTTTCACATCATATGTAGAAATCACAAACATTAGTATAGACCAGTGCAATTTCATATTATTGCTATTAAATAGAAATAGAGATGAATTGTTACTCAATAAAAGGTGTTACTTTCTCAAAGTTAAATAGAATGTACGTATGCATAACATGATATTCTTTGTCAGTCAGTATTCTTATTTTGAACCCCCTAATGGACGACCTGCAGGTTTGACTATACTAAGCATCCCATCATATTCTTCATAATCTTATCTACATTCATCATTATTTTAAGAGACTTGTCAATGTCATGTATTGACGAAGGGCTCAAAGTAGTGTGCATAGAAAGCTGAAGCTTCCTCAATCAAATATGTATTGCATATTGAACCTTCAACCTGAACTTTATTTCAATCGTTATTTTTTTTACTTTTAAAGGTACCTTTCAAATAGATACATCCATCGATATTGAACTGGATTTGCAATTCTCACTTCATATGAAAGATGAATTGAAAGATGTTCCATGTAGTCAAAGAAGCTTAGCGAAAATATACATTCAAGCTTACATAAAATAACAGGAATCTCTAGCTCCAGCCGCCTCATGTCATTTATACATATAACACTTGAAGTTAAATCCTTATAGAAAAGGCTCATCTCCATTAGGCCTTGCCAAACAAGTGTTGGAAACAGTTCTTGAATTGTAATTAGTATCAATCGTTACACGAAGACATGACAATCATGACTTTTAAGCCCAAACAACTTCATCGTTTGTATATCCACTCATCTGCTTATATTTGAGACATATCCCTATGGAAGTTGCAATCTTTTAACTTATTCACATAGAACCGCTTTTCCCTGTTTGTCAAGAGTGTAATAGGCTTTAGGATATTTTTCAGTTATAGGATCATGATCTAATTTTGTTCTTCAATAATCTAATTATGTTAGTCAATAATCTAATTTTGTTCTTCAATAAAACTGTTTCAAGTCTTTCTTTGATTTGGCATTATCTTTGATTTTTGCTTCCATATTCATCACCGTATTAAACACATTATCTAAAAAATTATTCTTAATGTGCATCACATCCAAATTGTGACTAATTAGGTCATTTTTTCAATATGGCAAATCCCAGAATATGCTCCATTTCCTCTAGCCAGTTACTTCTGAAATTAGTCTATTCATTGCACAACCATCCATATCAGCGACCTTCTACAATTCACATTCCTTTATCTCTACTAATATCTCATATCTAGACCGGATTGGTGGTGTAGTGGCAGTCACGATTCTATTTTTAAGAAAATATGTTTGTTCCTTCAAAATGGATGGTCATTAGGCAAAAATTTACGTTGGTAGTCAAACCACGATGTCTTACTCCCTCTCGACGAAGTAAAAGCATCCAAGTTGTCTATGCAATAAAGGCATGCCAACTTCCATATTATACTTCACCCTGACAACATAGAATATGTAGAAAAATCACTAATTTTCCACATCAATGCAACACATAGTTGAAAATTTTGCTTCTTTGACACATTATAGGTTTGAACCCTAACTTCCCACTACTTCTTCATCTCTGCAATGAATGGTTGTAAGAATGCATCCAACTTCTTCTTTAGATTCCTAGGTCCTATATCTATTACAATTAAAAACATATATTCTTCTTTCATACACATTTATGGGGGTAAATTATATGAAGTGACTATTATAGGCCAAGATGAATATTGTTACATGGATACCTTATCTTATTTCCATCCATATACTTCAGATGGTTACAAGCAAACATTATAAAAGTTTTCATGCCCTTTAAAAATTCTAGATTTAAAAGCCCACTAGTTAGCCTACGATACATCCATTCACGATATGAACCCATTGTTTTGTACCTAAAATTATGTCACCAACAAACAATTATCATTATGTTTCACATTTGTGATCTCATGCCTATGATTTATTCAATTTCATGTATTTTCAAGCTTTGGACCTAACCCATTCAAAAATGTATTGTCTATCATTCCAATGCACTTATATAAATTTCAATAACATATTCTCATAATTCTCCAAGTGCTAAATGTAAAACATGTACAAACAAATGCAATAGACACTTTATCATAGGTTTCATATCATATTCATAGGTTTCATATCATATTAATCTGCACATATTTTAATATGCATAAACAATATCATACTACCAAAATTTATACTCATGTCACGAGTTTATTCAGACAATGCATTTTTAAACTTTCCTATGGGTTAATTTAGTGAATTACTCATACTTAAACAATATCTAAGGCTTAACCCTAATAATCTAACGAAATTTCTGTAGAGTTTTAGCATAATCAGAACCTGTCATATCTCAATATGAGGTCTATAATTGATGTCATGCAAGAAAAAAAAAATACTTCTAATATATCTTTAACCACAACCCCAATACTACGAAAACACCTGCACAAAAAAATACTTTTAGCACAATCATTCATCACAAATCAATACCATAAACTCATCATTATTCATTATCAATTTTCTAAATTTATACAAATTAATAATTAAATGAACATCACATTCCAATAATTAAATGAACATCACATTCCAATAATTAAATGAACATCACATTCCAATAATTAAATGAACATCACATTCCATAATTAAGAATAATATAACATAAAATTAAAATTCTACTTAATATACCAAATAAATATATGTAGTAAAATTAATTCCTTAATTACTAATAAATTCTTAATAATTCTTAACTTGTTAATTAAATAAACATTTTTATTAATTATTTATCACATTATTCCTTAATAATAATTTTCTAAGTAACATACAATTAAAAATAATACCATAAATATTTATTTCTAATATCTTAATTATTGTCATATTTTTTAATAAATCTACCAAATAATATAATATGTCAAATTATACCTAACTTTCTAATTAATTACATAACTATTCGTTAATTCATACTAGTCTAATTAATTATTCGTTAACTATTCTAATTAATTCTTAATTTTCTAATTCATTATAACATTAATACTTCATTTCTTAGTTTCTATTTATTATAATTTAATTACAATGATTAATTTCTAATAAATTACTTATCTAATTAATCACTACATTTGTAATCATTGAATATTTCAAATATTCAAATAATTTTAAAAATTCAACTAATTGTCTCTAAAAATTAAAAACATGTCACTAAATAAAATCTCGTAATTTATTACACATATTTTAAATATTTCAATAGATTTTTACATAATTAACAATTACAAACTTATACATAATTATCAAAACCTATACATAAATTAATATTGCTAATTTTCACTTAAATTATTCTTCCTAAATTTCACATATTTTTAATATTTCATTTAATTTCACATAATTCACAATTACCAATTTATATATAATTACCTAAACCTAAGCATAAATTAATATTGCTAATTTTCATATACTACAAGAAATATATAAGTTATTGACGAAATTTTCCATCGGTAAAAGCAATTATACCATCAGTAATATACTTTTGCCGATGGAATACAAACTGGTTGAGTCTATCAACAAACAGTTGGCCGGTAATAAGATACTGACGAAAATATATGTTCGTCAATAAGATTAACGATGAATTATTGACGAAATAGTTGTCGGTATTTAAGCTCAAAAATTTGACTATTTACCAACAAAAATTACTATAGGCAATTTCGATGGTAATCTGTCAGTGTGTCGTCGGTGTATTTAACAAATGTATTATATATTTTTTAAAATTTCGTTGAAAATTCATCGATATCATTTAATTTTTTTAATCTTTTCGTTGTTATCTATTAGTAACGTTTCAATCATTTTTTTAAATAATATAATATTTTATACTATTTATGATATTAATATTGGTAATAAATTTGCAATATTAATCTTATAATATTAATAATATTATTTTGATGTGAATATTATTTTAGACTATTTGTGATATTAACATTTTTAATATTAATTTTATAATATTTATTATATTAATTTTGTAAAAGAATTAAAATTTTGAAATGATACCAAAAAATATAACGAAAAAAGAAAGAGATATATATATATATATATATATATATATATATATATATATATATATATATATATATATATATATAAATTTTTGAGAGAGAGAAAAATAAAAAACAAAAAAGGTGTGT
>CATIWR010479740.1:0-29848 GCA_949677035.1 Omphalea diandra | reverse complement strand
TATATATATATATATATATATATATATATATATATATATATATCGATTCTTCGGTTCGGTTTTTGTCCAATTTCAGTCTGATCCTTAGTACAATTCTTAAAGGATGACCAGAACCGAGATCAATTTTAAATTAATATCAATTTAGTTTCGGTTTGGTCCTAGTCCTTCTTTTATATTTTCGGTCCAATTTTCAGTTCGATTCAAGAAACTCGAAGAACCATGCTCAGCCTTGCTCATGATGCTTTGTTTATGCATACTAAATTGAGTCCCCTTTATTATTTCATTTTTTCATTTACATTTCCCCTTCTTCTTTTGCAAGGGATTGTTATCTTCTAGAAGGGAGGTAGGGTTGTAGGTCTCACTGGGAAGTGGCTTCACACACTACACCCCCAAGTCATGGCCCGTCTAGAGGGGACTAAGATTTGGACTTTCTTACACATGCTACCAGAGGAGGCCCCGAATGTCGATTTAGCGATGACACATGCATTTCTCGAGCGGTGGATGGACATGACACATATCTTCCACCTATCCTTGATAGGAGAGCTAATGATCACACCTGGGGATTTTACATTTATGATTGAGCTGCATTTTATAGACGTTCCTTTACCTGTGGACTATGGCGTGCATAAGCTAGTACTTCATAGGGACTACCTGTTGAGAGTCGTCAGATGTGTTCTCTTGTTCAAGAGGAGCAAGATCTTGTCGCAGTCTAGCATATGGGCTAGAATGCCTTATGTCACCAATGATAGCTTTGATAAGGCGATTGACCAACATGTGCGCTGCTTCCTACGAAGGTCATATTCTCAATGCCTTTGATGTAGCTAAGCTTTATTTGATACTAGTGCTAGAGGATCTAAGCCTTCTTCATTGCTTCGACTGGAGGTCCATGATGTTGGTGTATCGTTATCAATACTTTGACTGGTGTTCCTGGGGCAAAGGGCATATATGTGGTACCTGGAAGATCCTGATTATAAGTATCTCTTAGTTCTCCCTCTTTTCTATGTTTTGGTCCCATTATTGTTGTCTTAAGACTTATGCCACACTTATTGATAGGCATAGGGCATTGAGCTAGGTTTGTTGGAGCGGATTGACCTTGAGGCTAACGTGGAGGATGGTGATCCCTGTTTCTTATTGTGGAGTGAGGTGACCTAGTTGGAGTCTTTCGTTATCAACAGGCAAGCCCTTTTGAATAGGATCACTCTCGATAAAGTATTTCCTCCTGTATAGATAAAGTTGTGTAAATCATAATTATTCATTTATTATTTATAGTTGTATACTTATAGTGATCCTTTGTCTTAATTGTTGTTGCGCCTCAATTGTAGGGGTTCTATGAAGTTATGCCCACTAGAGGTGGCAAAAGCAGAGGCCATCTCCTATAGTCATCATTTGATAGTGAAACTCTTCATTTGGGAGTGGTATCTAGGTGAGCGCATCTTCCGCTTGGGCTAGGGCCCAGATGTGCGACCCATCCCGCGATGTCCACCATGAGTCTATTCTAGGAGAGGGATCTGGATAGTGTAGAGCTTCTTATAGCATTGTGTTACTCTTTAGGGAAGTAATTGGCTTTCAACAAGACCCCATATAGGTTTTGAATGATTAGAGCGCTTATTGAGAGTCTTTCCTTATCGAAGGTAGTCATTTAAGCATTTCCATGACATGTAGTTGATGAGGGGATCGTCCTTTAATATGAGGGCTAAGGTACCACTGCACAGGCAACTCAAAGAACTACCACTTTCGCTTGTGCATCTTGCAGTGCTATTCTTATAGTGATAGGTGACTTGGCTTTCATACCACATAGCCTAGTGGAATTTTTTTATTAACATTCCATTCCTTGCTAATAGGTTATATGATGTTATTGCAGATCACTTAGTCTGTTTGCACGTTTGAGCCAGTTGAGACTACCCACATGATTATTCTCTTCTTTATTTCTTCATAGATAAACTATGATGTAAGCTTTGTCACTAAGGATGCTTCCTTTTCCTCTTTTTGCAAATTTTTTGTGTCTAGGCTGAGGCTATGGTTGATCTAATCGTCGCCTTGAAAAGGGTCATAATGCAGCAGACATGCTTTACACAAGTTAGTAAGAAAAATACAACAACAGAAGCAAAAGTAATGCATGTATGCTTGTTTATGGTTTGTGTTTTGTTTGCTTTATGTTTTACTTACCCTAACCCCTGTGTTTCTTACAGGAGACGATCTAATGCTTGAACTATGAGATCAAAGATAAGGACCAGCACTTGGCAGAGGTTGAGGTAGAGATTGAGACTTTGGGTCAAGTAGCTGCAGAGCATGGATATGTGGCAAAAAATAGCAAGGCTAAGGATTTTGAGGCAACTTTTTCTAAAGGCAAAGATAGTTGGGCCATGGAGACTCCTCTACCTTCTTAGCTTTTTTGTTTACACATTTTTACTTTCCTTTTCCATTTCTATACAATACACTTTGATTGATATTTTGCATAGTTGTACAATTTCATAGGGCAATTTGAACCCTAATTTTGGATGCTTGCTCAGATTTTGAGATTTTCTAGGAAGTTTTGAGATGATACTACTTTTGTTTTTTTTTTTTTTTGTGAAACTTTGAGACCCTAAACTCTTTAATAAAAATGATTGTTACTTTTGACTATATTTTATGTGTTTATTGAACCATTAGTCAATACTTGTCTATGTATGTGTTTTAGAATAAGTATAAATAATATTTTAAGTCTAAATCATGAAAGAGGGGATCGCTAGTAATTTCCTAAGAACTAGATGATTGTATAGCCCATGATGAGGTTTGTACAACCCTGCTGAATGGTTGTATAGATCTTGTCAAGGGCTATACAAACCAAATAAGCTTTTGACAACTATCAAGCACTAACTAGTCTTATCTTCTTCTATAAATATCCATTCCAAATATGCCTTTCACAACTATCATTTTCAACCTCCTAAACTATGTCAAGAGCATTCCTAAGGTCTCTCCTACCCTAAATCTAGCTGAATCTACCATGAGCAAGTCTTTTCAACTCTTTGTTATCTCTCTTATATTCTTCTTGACGCATACTTATGGGTAGCCTGTGGTTTATTGGATCCCACTACCCATGCCTTTCACTTTGGAGATTCGAAGATCTACCCCCCTGTTAGAGGAGTTTAGTGCCATCCTCATCTATCGTGTCACGGTTGTAGATCGAATCACATTGCTTCAATTGGATTACCCATATGTTGGAAGATGGTGAAACTATTTGACGTGCGATATAAGGAGGTACCTAGGTATACCTTGGGTGAGGAGAAAATCCCCATGGCTCCTTTTACCACTATATTCCCTTCTAGGGGCCATGCTTAGGTGGCTCAAACCTATATCATGGTAGTCATTCTGATGAGCGAATAATTGCTATAAAAGGACGGGGAGATCGATCTACAGATTTTACCACTCCTAAAGAGAGTTAAGTCAGGGAGGACCCCCATACCGATGATGTTAGGTGAGACGATTGTAGGACTAGGAAAAGTAGCCTTTGGTGTTAGCGAACATTTAATAGGAAGCCCACCATTGCTTCAAGTAAGAATTCATCTTGCACTTCTCTCCTTTTTCTTTGATTTTTGCTTATAATTTTTTCTTTTTTCTTTTCTTTTTTATTTTATTGCCCTAACTTTTACTTGGACCATCCTTGTCGATTTTTGATCTAGTGGGCTACTCACATTTGCTTAGGGCGCCCTTTCAAGTTTTCAACTTAATGAGCATTATATATTTTTTTCTTCTTTCTTTTTTCTTTTCCATTTTCTTTTTTTTAGATATGGCTATAAGAAAGTTGAGACTATTGGCTACCTCAACCATGGACATGAGGCTTTATTACCTACAATATTATTCAAATCATCATTTGTTGAGGCTAGCTGCTATTAAAGCCAAGTGGATTTCCCACATCACTATAACCGACATTTGTTAAAGCTACACATGGAGGAATCTATCATATGTTACTTTGAGGACTTACAGGGATTGTGTCATTTTTCCTGCCTTGGCTTCAAGTATGTTTTATGATTTAACTCGTGTATGCCACTAGTTCAACAATCTTCAGTTGGAGGTACCGTTCCACCCTTCATTCGTTAAGGGTCCCTTATCCCAGCACTTCTCGGATAAGGTTGAGATTACTTGGACCAATTGTCACATCTACAACTTCCATACTGATTGAGACCCTTAACCTAATGATGATGCAGACTACATGGCATGGTTGTACAACCTTTAAAGTTACATGCATCACATTAACAAATAACAGGTAATGATCTTTCACAGGAGAGACTATTTGATATTTACTTCTAGTTTAAGGACATGTATGACTAATTTCACTCTAATTATGCAAATGCAATTCCATTTGATATTATGGTTAACATAAATCATTACGTTTTGCATATTAGATAATAATTAAACGTATGACTTCTATTTTAACATTGACATATTAGATCATCTGATTGTCTTGCCCAATACCTCTGCCTTACTGATCCTTTGCTTATTCATCCATGTCCCTTGTATTATTGTTTTACTGTCCTGTTAATGGTCCCCTAGTGATTAGTCACACTCTTTTAACTCTTACTCTTATTTTTTTCTTTTATGCTTTAATTTTTTCTTAAACTGCCTTTTTGGGTTCTCGACTTAACGATCTTTTCTTTTTTTCTTTTATTTATTTATTTATTCATTTATGCCATGATTTTTGCCTAAGTTGTCCTTTCAAGTTTTCGACTTAATGAGCTATTTTAATTTTCTCACACATTACATGAAATATTTCTTCAACCAATCAATGTTCACAAGCTCAAAAAATTCAATCCCGTTCATATTTGCTAATTTTAATGTGCCATCTGAGTATATCTGTTTGACCATGCAGGGGACTTCCCAGTTTGGCATGAACTTTCCTCGAGCATCCTAAATGTGTGGTCGAATTGCCTTTAGCACAGATCACCAACTTTTATCATGTTTGGCTTGATTTTCTTATTGAATGTATGAACCATCTTAGCATGGTACAACTGGATGTGATACATGGCCTTCAATCTTTTCTTGTCTAGTAAAGTTAGTTGTTTTAATCTACTTCTTGTCCATTGGTACTTAGGAATGTCGGATTCAACTATAACTCATAAAGACTTCATTTTTAACTCAATTGGCAATACTACCTTTATCCCATATACCAAGGAGTACGGTGTGATGCCAGTCAATGTTTTTGTTATAGTTCGATAACCCCACAGGGTGAATGGTAACTTTTCAAACCAATCCTTATATGTTTCAACCATCTTGGTAAGGATGTTTTCAATATTTTTATTTGTTGCTTCCACTATTTCGTTAGCCTATGACCTATAAGATGACAACTTATGGTGGGCTTCTCTGTATTTTTCTAACACGACCTTGACCTCTACCTGAAAATGAACACCATTATTTATAAGAACATGGTGCAGTACATCATAGAGGCAGATAAGATTTTTCTCAATGAATCGTGCCATCTACTTTACCCGTAGCTTACCGAAAGCTTCAGCCTTTACCCACTTCAAAAATAAATTGCCATTATAATATACCTATACCCCATGTAGAAGTTGGCTTGATCTCTCTGATCACGTTGATGCCCTGTGTTAGAAACAACCAAGGTAAGGTCAAATTGTACAACTCAATCGATGGCAAGTGACTAAGGCTACCATGAGCCTAACACTCATGATAACCCCAAACTTTTTGAATACAGTCATATTCTATACTATCTAGTAATACCCCAGCCTTAAAATTTTCTTTGCCAATACTTTCTCATTTATATGAGGACCATAAATTCCTGCATGCACCTCTTCCATGACCCTACCTGGCTCTTTCTCTGCCACACATCGCAAATGGACTCCATCGACCATTCTTTTATATATTACATCATCATAGACTATAAATTATGAAGACAACCTTTGAATCACCTCCTTATTTTTCTTTCTAGCCCCTTTGAGATATTCCTTGCTCTTCAAGTTCCTTTATATATCAAAACACTAAGGACTTTTCTCCACTAATACTTGTATCACTGTTTTACCCATATAACACGGTGCTCCAGATCAACGCGTTATTAGTGCCTTTATGGGCATTGCCTTCGGCCCACCCCAAATAGAGAGTAAAGTGGCTAAGGCATAAGCCATTGCATTTTTTTTCTCTAAGCGGACGATGGAATGTGACCCTCTAAAAACTCATTACCAATCCCTTCACATGCTCTAAATATGAGCCCAAACATTCTACTTTTAGTTTCTATTTGTTTGCTATTTATAAAATAACTAAAGGTGAATACCAAATACCTCTACCGTCTTTACCCTTATCTATTTTAAGAGTTCAAAATTAAGTGTGCATGCCTCATATTCAGCCATGTTATTAGTTATTTTATAGTTTAGCTCCTTAGCTATAGGAAAGAGCTCCCTTTCTGATGAAATTAGAATTACCTCTACATCAACACATTTCATGTTTACAGCCCTGCTAAAGTATACTCTTCATCCCTGAGGCTTAATTGCTCCTAGTCCTTCATTCGAGAACTGTAGAAATTCATATTCTCTTTCCTCAAAGGTTATTGTGCCAAATACTCTGAGGTTGTCTATCTCTCAATCACCTTATTAGTTATATATTTAATGTCGAATTCAGTCAACATGATTAACCAATTTGCTATTTTTTATGTCAAGGAATGGAACTCGTGTAAATATTTAATCGGATCAAGTTTTGAAACTACTTCCACAAAATATGATTGAAAATAATGTTTTAATTTCTTTGTCGCTCAATCCAATGCCAAATAGGCTTTCTCTACCTAATTATACTTCACTTCATAAGGCAACAACTTCTTACTAAGGTAGTACATTACATGATCCATTCCTGTTCCATCTTTCTAAGCTAACATCACGCCAATAAAGTTATCTTTTAGTGTCAAACACAAGATCAATGGTTTTCTTGATTTTGGGGGCTTCAATACCGATGGGTTAGTCAAATACTTTTTTATTCTCTCGAAGGCTTTTTGACACTGTTCATTACACTAAATCAGCTGATCCTTCCTTAATAGCTTAAAGATTGGCTCACAAATAGGAGTTAGTCTTGTTATGAAATGGCTAATGTACTGTAAGTGACCTAGGAAACCTCATACCTTATTTTTTATCTTAGGTGTGAGCATATTCTGAATTGTCTTGACCTTATTTGGATCCACTTTAATTCTTTTCTTACTGGCCACATGTCCTCATAGCTTGCCAAACACATAATTCTTCAAGTTTAACCTCAAATTATACTCATTGACCCTATTTAAAAACTTCTCCAAAGCTTCAAAGTGCCTTTCCCTTATTTCCAACATCACCATCATGTGATCTACATACACCTCCCCCTCATTATGGATTAGGTCATGCAACAGGGCAATTGCATTTGCTTATATGTTGCTCTTGCATTCTTCAATCCAAATGGCATCACTTTGTAGTAATATATTCCCCATTTTGTAACAAAAATCATTTTTACCTTATTTATGATAGTCATGAAAACTGGGTTGTATTAAAAAAACCTATCAATAAAAGAATACATAACACAAGTTGTGGCATTATCAACATGTTTTGTTTAGATCCTTGTAGTCAACACACATCCTCACTTGTTCATCCTTCTTCGACATTAGCACTATGTTGGCTAGCCATTCAAGGTAATTTACTACCTTCAAAAACTTGGCATTCAATTACTATGCTACTTCTTCATTGACCAATTGGGCTTTCTCAATTCTCATCCTTTAAAGCTTTTGCTTTATCGATTTTACAAGCTGGTAGATCAGAATTTTATGTTCCGTAATTTGCCAGTCAACCTCTAGTATATCTTCGTATGTTTAGGCAAAAATTGTTTGATACTTTTTAAGTAGTTGTTCAAACTTCTTTCACTTCTCTGATGTAACATCATTGGCAATGAGCAAAATCTTTGAATTTTCCTATGTGCCAAGATTAAATTTAGTGGTATGCATGAAATTAATGTTAAATATGCTCATGAAATGATACATGCTATGTACACTACCATTAAGAAACACTTCATACAAGTAAGCAAACTCATCATTCATTGCCTTAAACTTAAAACAGAATACATCATCATCCTCGAAGAAGCTGGAAACAACAACATTAGTAGTATTAAGAAGATCCACTTCATCTAGCGGGTTGGTAGAAGTTTCATCTGTTTGAGCCTTTTGTTCTTCTTCATCCTTTCCTGCATTAGTCAGATTCTCGAGGTAGGCTTCTTACATAGAATTTACCTCTTTCCCACTTTTTGTATTAGCAATAGACTTGACAACTTCTTAAAAATTTTGTTTCATCTTATCATCCTCTAATCAATTTTTAGAAAATATGCCTATAGTGTCACACTACCTGCCATGGTGGGCTTAATTTTGGCCACAAGGCCTAACATTTCCTCATCATTCACCTCCTTGATGGAGTTCATAATCATGCTCTTAATATCCTTTAATTTTATCCTTATGTAGACAACCTCGGTGAATTTGCATGGCCTGATGTTCTCCTATTTTGAATCCACAAAAGGTGCATTATGTTGTATCGAGTCAAATCCTTTCTTTGCATGATCTTTTATAGTGGCCTAGAAATTTTGCCCTAATACATATTACTTCTTTTATTCATTTATGATCCTCTTCTTATCATTCCATATCCATGTAAACTAAGGACCATATATAATCACAAACTGACATGATCCTTCATTATCCTTTATCCATGTAATCTATTTACCTTTTCTCTTTCTCTTTTTTTTGCCACCCTCTTCTTTTGACAAGCTCGATAATTTAGATATCCCAATTCACCAATGTCCAGTTGGAAGAAGGCCTTTTCGAGTTGGGTCTTGTCGAGTTCATCTATATCACCATTTAATGACTTTTCATTCTTAGTGGCCCCTCACTTGACTTTTTTGGCAACTTCTTCTTTCACAAAGAAATATGATAGCGGCCCATGCAGGTTCTTCATTTCTAGCTCCAACCCTTTACCACAATACCTCAGTCCTTTTCTTATAGTCTAAGTAGGAATCTTCAGAAATTCTAATATGCTAAGAGAAAGTTCATGTTTTTCATAATCCTATCACTTTAGGATCAACCCACTTGTCAGTGACTCTAACAACCTGAAACCCTCAAATATGTAGAATAACCATACTCAGAGTTCATATAATTTCCCTAATTTTTACACATATGGTCATAATCTCTCATTTGTAAGGAATCTTGACCTTCTGATGGACAATGGAAAGCACATCACCTAGCGGTGGTACCATGGTCTTCCCAATAAAAGTGAGAAGGTAGTTGGAATATCCAAGACTGTAAATTTCATCATTGTCTCCATTATACCTATTTTTACTAGGGTCTTGAACACACCCAAAGCTAGCCTCCTACTATCATTATAGGCCTTAATGACACTATCAAAAGTTTTTTAATATTTTTTAGATAATCAAAATTTGTGCAACAACTTTGAGGGACAAATGTTAATCCCAGATCCAACGTCTGCCATCACACATGGTGTATGCCTACCCTTCACCTCAACTCGAATGAATAAGGCCAGATTGTGATCCCTTTTTGTTGGTGGCAAATCCTCATCTGAGAAAGTGATTTTACCCTTATGAGTCACCAAGATGATAAGACAAGATAGAGTTTCAACCATGGCCTTCTTATGTTCCTAAGAGGTAATGAACAACTCTCACACATTGATCTGGACATCTTCTTCAACTGTTTAACAATAGGATTGTCATCCTCTTTTCTTTTATAATGAGTTCATACATCTTCTTCTCAAGTCTTAGTTCCTCAAGGGCCTCCTTGTCATGGTAGTACTTTCCACTTTGAATTACATATCTCACATGATTTCTTTCTCTTCATCACTCTCTGCCCATAGCTGAATCATTCTCTTCCTTCACACCTCTTTTGTCTCCTTGTCTGAACTTTCCCAGGGAATGATAGTGCAGACAACTATAGCTTCCTTCAAGACCTCCTTGATGGTAGTAATAACAACCTCCTATTGAATTCCTAAATTTATCATAAATGTCCACTGACTTGATGAAGGAACATTTCGATAATTTGGGAGAGGGTTCCCCCAAATGCTAAATCTTTCAAAACTCGATGGGACAATCATCTTATTATCTGTGAGATCCTGAATCTCGGGCTTTAATCTATAATTGCCATCGGTATTATGACTTGCTCATTGATAAAAAGCAAAATAGGCATTGGTGTCATACTCTCTAGGAAATGGATAAAGAGGTGGTCTCGACGCTAGAGAATTTAGGACTCCCTTCTTTTTTTGCAACCTCTCAAATACCTTAGACAGAAACACCCCCAAATCAGTGAATTATCTTGGCATCTTTACTGTGTTGACATCGGTTGTCTTATTTCCTTTGACCTAAGGCTAAGACAGGGTGTTTCTTCCTCCCCTATATTTTCTTCTCGGTTTAGATTCTAACTCTTCAACCTGCAAACTTGCTTCTCGAAGGTCCTCAAAGTTCTTGACCAATATTTGCTCGGTACCAATACCAGGCAAAGGCCCTTTAATAATCATTTTGACTTGTTCTCTCTATGTAGGCCTTGTGGTTGCCTCTGAAATCATCTTACTCCATCTCCTAATGTACTCATTGAAGCTGTTCCCAATTTTTTGCTTCAAAGATTCCAAATCTTGCAATGTGATCTCTATATCTGAATTACAAGCATAGTAGCTCTCAAAAGCTTCTATCAATTGCTTTTCAGTCTTTACTGACAATCTTTGGCTGGTTGAAGTACCATTTCTTTATGGAACCTTCCAATGAAAATTCAAAGAGCTCCAACATTGTTTCCATCAGAACTAGATGCCTTCATGACTAGCACATATGAATAGACATGTTTCTTAGCACTTTGAATCCTCATAAATTTAGAAAGCTCAAGGTTACAAAAATTAGTTGGTAGCTTTCTAGGCTTACAGGCTAGCAATTCCTTTTATATGTTACCTTCTCTAGACCTTTAGCCTCGAAGCCCTTTTATATTTTCTTCAATTGCTTAGTAAAATCATCAAATCGAATGCTCTCCTTCCTATTCTCCACAGGTTTGTTCAGAGCAGCAATAATACTCCTTACATCCCTGACAAGCTTGCTTTCATGGTACTCTTTTATCTCAAATAAATCATCATTAATTACCATAGATTGAGTTGCCTTTATTAGTACTTTCCCTTTATCAACTCTATCAATAAAGGTCTCCTTTTTTTTCTTAGAATCTCATTAACATGCTTATTCACTTTCTTAATAATCCTCTCTTCCATCTTGTAGTTGAATTCGACCATCATTTTTTCCAAGACCTCTAGTGGTATGGTTGGCTCTATGATTAGGTTAACTTTTTAGCTCGGACTCAAAGTCTTACACTTTCTAGTAAGTCTGTTCCCCCTTCTCTTCTACAAGGGTTTGGATGGAGTTATGATGGCTACAGGACAAAGGTTATTAGTATGAACAGGTAATCAATGGATCTATGCATGTTATGTACAAATACTTCACAAAAGATCCTTCCAACCTTATTGCTCCCACACACGAGGTTTAGTGGCTCTTTCTTACCATCATAGGGCAAAGAACATGTGGGTCTCCTTAGATGAAAAAGAGTTAAAGCCTCAAATGAACATGTGCACAAAGACACTAAAAGGAAGAACCTTTTACATTATTTTAAGAAATATGCATAAGCAAGGAAAGAAATCTTTTTAAGGGGAGAGAGATATACATAGAAAGTATTTGCACGGTAGGGAAAGGGATACATAAGTATTTACATGTGAGGGATAGTTACATTAAAATAGGCAGGGTAATATTTATGCTTACATTAGGGATACTTGACCATATTCTTTTGAGGACTTACACTTTCCTTTGAAGAAGAAATGCAAATAAGTGGGGTGTCCTATTCTAAGGTACTATTGGCTCTTACATGCACCTAATGGTTGAGAAGGTTATTATAATTGATGGCTCCCATAATCTAAGGGGATGGTTGTCGTAATCTCCCATTCGATATACCCAAAGGTAATAGGCTTATGAGTGGTAAATCATCCTTGCAATCTTTTAAGCTCTAATAGAGCTTAAGTCTTAAGTTTGGAGAATCATCAATTTATCTAAGTGCAACCTAGTGCTCGTAGTGAAGTGTGGAAGTTACATGAATGCAATGGACTCACTCAATAACAAGTTTTAAAATATAAAAAGTAAACCAAAGATTGAACGCAAAGTCAATTTTGAGTCCCCAATGAAGTCACCACTATGAGCGCCTCGAGTTTTGCTCAAACTAGTGAAACCTTACTTATGACTCCATCCTTTTTTCGATCAATAAGGGATCAGGAGGACGAAGGTTTTACATTGGCAATAACCCTAAAAAATGTGGCACCTTTTAGGACCAATGAGGAGTCCTTTTAAGCTTTGCACAATTCAAAGACCTAAGTCCAAAGTGAAGGTCATTAGGGGACCGAATGCAAGATAATACATTGGTATCTTTCCTATGAAAGGTGGAGTTTCCATTCGACTATGGTCCAGGCAAAAATCCAAGAAAGGCAAAATCTAAACCTAATCTAAGTCAATTAGAATGCTACTTCACCTTCACCCCATTAGAGATCGGGTTTAGAAATTAGGTACAGCTTAAAGGGAACACCCTCAAGCCACTCGAATATTAGGATCTGACCTTCGAGCATTTTTGGTTCACTTTAAATATTTTAACCTAAATATTGATTAGTTCGATTAATTCCTTTAAATGTGAATTTAATCATGATCCACAAAATTAAATCAAGTCATCGACTTTAAGGGGTAGGAGTCATGCATCATGGCAAGAAGGGATATCATGCACTTATCCATTCATTCATCCATACCATGCATAATTAAGAGGGAATGGGAGCATATGATATGGCATAGGGATTTAGCATGCATTATAATCCATTCATATCACACTCATCCCTAATCATTTAAGATGATGAATAAGACCATAATCATAGTCTTACTCAAGCAAAAACATCTATATCAAGAAAATGCACAAATTAGTAAATGAAATAAACATAAGTCAATCAAATAAACTTAACACATAAGAAATGAATATAACATATATTACCATCTCTCCTATGTAAAGGTGCCTAAGTATGCATCTAAGTCCATAATAAACATACTTTCACATCATAAATCAATAAGTAAAACAGAATCAAAATACAAGAATCATGGACAATTAAATGGATAAACATGCAATGCAAGGCATACTTAGAGGATGTTAAATGGCCTAAGACAAAAGTCATTGCAAAAAAGAGATCCTAGGGTTGATGAACCCTCCCTTTCATTACTCAAAAAGTTAAGCATCCATCAATGCAAATTAAAGAGGGGGTATATGGCCAAGATACTATTCACATGCTTTAAGTAAAGGCACAACCATAAATAAAGGCCTCAAGATCTTTGGAACCTTAGGTCCCTCACTTGGCCACCACCTTTAGGTGATCAAAACAGAACCAAAACCATCATTAAACCAACATAAAATAACTTGAACAATAAGACTGAATGAATTATAAAAACCATTTCAAAACCCATTAAAGCTCCATTTTGAAGTGAATAGGGATCCTTAGCTATCTAGCCTCATCCTATTATACCATTAAAGTGATAAAAAAATATAAAAGATTATCTTGGGAAGTGAAAGGTTTTATAAGATTGTGTCCAGAATAATAAGGTTGCACAGCCTAGAATTGTAACATCCCTATCCTCATTCATTAACATTCTCACATGGACATATTCATTTCATAAATGATTTGCAATCCCATATGAACATATGTATTAGATAAATAATCATTTAGATATGTGAATTTGATAAGCATGACGATGATACTTGAACCATTACATTTAGGGCACTTGAGTATAGATGTGAGGTTTTCATTGTTGCATGGTAAATTATCACATATTGTGTGCATGTTATAGTATCATAAATAATGGTGTTTTAAAGCTTATGTACAAGTGTAAAAAGCATATGGGGATTAGGAGATAGATGAAGATGATGAAAGAGTGAAGAAGAGGGAATAAAAGAGGAAAATTGAACTTCCAACTAATGGTAGTAAGCCACCATGATTTTGCCTTATTAGAGTAGGTGTACACATTGAATTTCTCTTCCTTTAGGAGCAGATTTAAAAGGAAAAAATGTGAGGGGCAATAAAAGAAAGAGAAAGCTAAGGAAGAAAGAAAGGAAGAAAGAAAGGAAGAAGAAGAAGAGAAAGGCAAGCTACCTAGGAAGAAACCCTAAACTTTTCTAGTTTTGGCAAAAAAGGTAAGTGATTTTATTTTCTTTCCATATGAAATTCCTCCCTTATGACATGTTAAACATGCATAATTAGTAAGAATTATGGAGTAATTTGAGGTATAGCTCATGTATGGAAGTTAAAGCTCAAGGGAAATTATAGTTAATTGTGTTGGTTTTATTTTTAGAGCAGATTTTTACACCCATAATTTCATAACCCTAAAAGAGGAATTAAGAAAAGTGTAAAATAAAACTTATAGGTTTATGCCTTATCCAAATTCATGTAAATCAATTTTGCTTATTATGGTATGTGTGAAGAGTTATGGCTCCTTCACTAGGGCTAGTTCTTAACCTATCAACATCTCTTTAGTCTAGGTGTTTTCATATATTTTAATGATCTTATGTATTGAATTAGACAAAGTACAAAATATGAAACTTATAGGTATATATCCCCTCTAAATTCTTATAAAATAATTTTTCTTAATTTGTTGTGTGAAAATAGATATACCTCTTTTATTACGGTTGACTTTGAACTTAATGAAACTTATTTCATCTCTTAATTCTATTCTCCAACAATTTGATGGCTATAGAATAGGAATTTGGTCATATGCCAAAATTAAAAGTTGTATATTTATGTCTCATATACATGTCTGTAAAATAGTTTTGCCAAATATATAATGAGTGAAGAGATATTGCTCCTTCATCATGATTGATTCTCAACATATTAAAACCTGCTCACCCTAAGATTGACCATTTATTTTGGTGACCTTATATGCTGAATTTAATAATGTGTTAGACATTAGAAATGTTCTTTTATGTGTTATGTATCTACTGGAGATATGGCTAGGAATATAAGACCTACTCAAACTGCAATCACGTTGAAATAGGGCAGGATTCAAAAATTCACCACATTTTTTATAGGCCTTATATTAATCTTAATTTGGACTATGTTGTATCATTATATGTCTACTTTTAAAAAAAAAAGAAATAATTAATTCATATATGTATTTATGTATATAGTTATTATTGTGAGAATGCAGCAAGATTAAATTGGCATATAAGAATAATAGGCTTAAATACTTGGTTTACTTGTATGGAATATGACTATAATTACATACCATGCACACAAAATCAATTTGAAATATTTATAATGATATATGTATCAAATGTTAGGATCTCAACACATTGAGGAAGCCTAAAAGAAACGTTCAAAACCTAGCATAAGATTGGTTGCATCAAAGATGAGTAAAAGCCATAATTGGATTTTGTTTTGTATATGTGATGATTTTATGATATGGTTATGCTCTTCTATGTGTATATATGATTGAATTGTGACATTTTTATATGCGAATACAAGTCAAATGAGAATTATATTATCTTAATGATTGTTTGGTATACCATTATAAATGAACACTTACATCTAGAACTAAAAGAATTTTGTGACTGGCTTGTTAAACACTTGCAAATCACTTAGAAAAGGGACCAACATGTCCTATTATGGCACATGTTATTGATCAAATAAATCACATGTTATGTGTTTTTCAGCAAAATCAAATGTCACTTGAATCACTTGAATTCCCAGGAAGAGTGTTTGTGTTACATGATCACAACAAAATCAAATAATCTATTGCATTTGCACTTGTATAAGTTAATACTTGTACTTATAATGTATCTTAACAATTTATTATTGATTGTGTTATTAGAATCTAATTATTATTTTTATTCACTGAGTCGTGACTCACCAAATCGCATTTATTTTTCAAATAATGAAGTAAAAGGTTTGGACACTTTAGAGTATAAAGTTTTGCATATAGACACATGAAGCACAAGTCATTGGCTAAATTTTTACTTTCTCTTCTTGTGTCACGCACATATACCTAGATAGACATCAACTTATTGTTACCACATTAAATTGGTTAACATATGTTTACATTAAAGGCCTATTCGATTGTGTATGAATGATTAGTTAATCTTCATGCATATGAATTTTTAGACATGAATGCCATATTTAATAAATGAAAAAGATTGTTACAAGAATGGTAGGGTTATGAGCCTACATCAAGGCTATACAGTCCCAAAATTCTAAGTTTTTGAAAATAGAAAATGAAAGAGAAGGGGGATAAGAGGAAGGGAATAGGGGTTTTGGATGCTTTCTTTGATGTTCTTTTGCCTTCAGAGGCACACCTTGTGTTCAATATCCTCTAAAATGCTAAGAAATGCATAAGAGATGCAAGATTAAGGCCTTGTTTTACCTTGGAATAAGTTTAGGTGAGTTAGAGTTTAGGATTTCTATGTTAAGGGATATTTGGGAGTGAATCTTGACAAAGTAATTTAGGGTTATCCAAGCCTCCTTTTCTTTTTAAATGGGAGGGGTATTTATAGGTGATGGATGAGTGCACATGACTAAAAATAGTTTTATTTGTAGAATGTTTGCATCCAATCACAGAGAAGGAGATGGATCTCCTGAAATTAGGGTTTCCACATGGGCTATACAACCAAAGTTCTTTTGCCCTTGAAGACACACCATGTGTTCAATATCCTCTGAAATGCTAAGAAATGCACAAGAGATGCAAGATTAAGGCCTTGTTCTACCTTGGAATAAGTTAAGGTGAGTTAGAGTTTAGGATTTTTATGTTAAGGGATGTTTGGAAGTGAATCTTGACAGAGTAACCTTATGTTATCCAAGCCTCCTCTTCTCTTCAAATGGGAGGGGTATTTATAGGTGATGGATGAGTGCACATGGCTAAAAATAGTTCTAGTTGTAAAAATGTTTGCATCCAATTACAAAAAAAGAGATGGATATCTTGGAATTAGGGTTTACACGCGAGCTATACAACAAAGAATCAATTGTACACTTATTTGTCAGAGTTGTACAACCATAAGGTTTAAGGAGGATTTTAAAAGGTTCCAAGGGTTAGGGTTTAACGGAGGGTTGTACAACCCTCAATGTAAGTTGTACAACCCTAATTACTAGGTTGTATAACTATGTTTAATTAGTTGTACAACCTATCTGCTAAGGCTAGCAAGTTAGGCTTTGATGGTGGCTTGGTGTTAGGCCTTCGACTCTAGGCTTGGCTTTGAGATTTTCTAAGGCTTGTTTCTATTCCTTTGGTAATTTCATTTGCATTTTAGGAATGTATCTAGTGATTTTCATCATCAGACTCTGCATCCAAAGGTTTAGAATCTGATACTTACAATTAACATAAAACATTATTTTGCGATAACAAAGCAATTATTCATATTGTTATTAACCCGACTTTCACATCCAATTAGATTGCCATCTTATTTGTGAGAAGATTTATTAGAGTCTAATCCACACCAACTGAAGGAAATAATTGATGTAAAAAACATTAATGCAAACAACAATAAATAAATTAATCCTTGCTTGTAGCACGAAAATAAATACATTAATCCTTACTTGTAGCACAAAAATAAATACAATATTTATATTACTGATTGTAGGAAAGATCGCATAATGGTAATTTCCTTTATTTTCACAGCCTAAATTCAATTCTTTCAATTACAGAGTGTTGTTTTACTTTTTTCTATATGTTGGGAGTTTTTCCTTTTGTCTCTATAGCCAAAAAATTGTACGTGAACTCCTATTCAAGCACTAATAACTTCCCTGCATAGGAAGTTATCTCCTAAACCTTAATTGCCTCTGGCAATTTATTATTTAGGTGGATTGGGCTTCCAATATAAGTATATCCACACTCATATGGGCAAACCCAAATCCATAACTCAACATCTCCCACTCGCACATAGTGGAATGTGAAACCAACTTGAGAAAAAATATTCTCTATACCCTATAATAATTTATATTTGCAGCCAATATATTTCGAAAACTCAAGTTTTATATGCATTTTAGGACATAAAATTTTAATTAACTCTCTAAAGTTTTTTTTAGAATATATATCAATCTAAGTTAAATTTTTTGGTTAATTTCACTTTTATATTAGGATTTAAAGATTAATTAAACTACAAAATAATAAAATAAAATTTTATATTTAAAATCAATATATATACTTAAAATATATAGAATAAAAATTCGAAGCAACATTGTTTTCTCCCTAAAATATAGACTTTATTGCATATATTAGTAATATAATTTTTACTTTTTTTGAAAAAAATCTCTCATATTAGAACTTAGTCTCTAATTTTCAATTTGAAATTTAATTATTTATCTATAATAGCTTAATGATTTTAAAATTAATTTTTAAAAATTTAAGTTTATATTATTTTCAAAATAATATTGTTACATATTTATTATGTTATTTCTCTAAAATAAAATTATATATTTTACTATGTTGCATTTTTATTTGAAAACGCATCAATCTAATGTACCTAAAAATTAATTCCTTTTAAATATTGATCTTAAAAATCAAATCGAGATTAAAATAAAGAAAACATTTTTGAAATAATTTATTGTTCATATATGAAGATCAAATTTATCATATAGTTCTGTATTTGACATGTAAAATTAGAAATAATTTTATTTTAAATAATAAAATGATTACTTATCTTTTTTCTTAAAGATTTTTTGAAAAAAAAAAGAGTATATAGTCTATGAAACTTTTTAATTTTTTATAGAACAATAAAATAAATAATCAACATTAAAAAACTATCCATATTTTTAAATAAAAATAAAAAATTTTATTTCCTTTTTAATACCAACTAATTTTTTTCAGAAATTAAACTAAATTTTTTTAAAAATTAATTCTACTTAATTTTAATAAAAATTTAATTTTGAATGATTTTGCAACTGATAGTAAGTTTAAAGATCAAATTAAATTTTTTTAATAAATTATATCATGATAATAAGTTCTAGGACCAAATTGAAATTTAGCCTATAAAACTAGTTAAAAACACTTCTTTATAATTTGTTTACAAGTTGCAACACCAAATATAATTAAAAAAAGTTAGACCGCCAATTACACACCAAAATTATCTTTATCACTTTTGAAATCAATTTGAATTAGTCTAAAAAAAAATAACTTTTTGGATACCATTTTGAAAGTAAAAAGTTGTTAGTTTAGTAATTTTTGAATTGATAAAGTTGTTCTCTCAGATTTGTAGTTAATATACAAAAATTTGTTAGTTTGATATATACTCATAGTTCATTTTTATTTTGTTTTATTTGTATTTCTAAAATATATTTTATTTTTTAAAATCTTTTATTATTAAGTAATATGGGGGAAAATCAATTTATATTATAATTATCATATGCCTAAAGAAATTCATTCATTTTTTATTTAAAAATTATGTACTATAAAATAAAAGTCGATGCCATTGAAGGTGATTTTGCAATTTTTTCAGTCCAGTTTGGGTGTTTTGAGTTTTTTCAACCAGAAAATGAGAGTGCTAGATCTTATGATCTACTAACTCAGGAAAACGGCGTCGGATCATATGGGCATAACTGACTTTGCAAAAAAATGCTGACGTCGACCTGAACCCCCCGGGAAAACGACATCGTATAGTCAGGGTCTTCGTGTCTTTGCTTTGGCTGCAATAAAAAGTAAGGGTGAACCGTCGGTTGGTTCAGTCAGTTTTAAGGGTATTTTTAAATCAAACCGACTTCATAGAAATATAAACCGAACCAAATAAATCAACATAATATAAATATAAATCAAACCGCATAAAAAAATTTAAAAACCGAATAGGCCGAACCGGCCATATGCATTTGGAGGTGCCGTGAACTATGTAAGAGCAAACTTTCAGGGGTTATCTATGTTGCAGTCTAATGAGTTTGAAATGATGGAAGTATAAGTGGAAATAATCTTTGTTAATGAAGGAGAAATACAAAAGAAAACATATTACTAAGGCAAGCAGATGCAATTTTTTTCTTGAAAGAAAAATGGGAAAAAAAAGGCGCTTTCCTCTTCCACGAGTCCACACCATCTCTGCACAATTCTTTGGTGGCTAATGATGATCAAAATTTGTACCATACACCTCTCTATAGCAAAAACCTTCATCGCATAAAAAAGCACAATCAACAAGCCCACTACACCGTCATCAACAAACCCACCCCACCCTCATTAGTCTCTCAAAATGCAAAATACAATTCACCACTGCTACTTTTTCTACATCGCAAAAGCCATTTCTTTCTTGAAATCAATTTATTTTCTTGTCTCTTGTTGTACAAATAACTTGAATTTATTAGATCCGTTGTGTATTAGGACCTAATACAAATGGGTGGGTATGAAGACTGAGTTGTGAGAAACGCGATAGAGACGATAGAGAGAAAGAGAGAGAGAGAGAGAGAACGGCTGAGTTGTGAGAAACAGAGTGAAGGTCACGAGAAACAGGATAAAGAAGAGAGATAGAGAGGTATTGGACCATGAGAAATAGAATGGAAACAAAGAGAGAGGGAGACGCCGGGGTAGAAAGGAAGAGAAAAGGTATAAATAGCTAGAGTTAAATGAAGAAAACTCCATTTTAAAACAGAGACAATCGAATTTTTCGGTTTTTTGATATATAGAAACTCAAATGATAGAAAATAAAAAATTTTATATTTTTTTAAGTGAAACTGAATCGGTTATTTATATAAATCGAATTTAAAAAATTAAATAGTATTGACTCTGTTCAATTTATCAATTTTTTCAAAAATTTAGTCACCCCTAATCAGAAGACGCTTTTTCTGAAGATAGACGATAAGATATTCTCAGAAAAAAAGAAAATATAGACGATAAGACGTCTTTGCCCTTCCAAAGCCTTAGCCGATTGATACTAAACGTCGTAGTTTTAACTAGCAGACATGGGTTTTCTCATCCCCTCCTTCATTTGCTGGATGCCTTTTTAGCTGCCGTTGCATTTTCTCATCCTCACCTTCCTCTGTTTTTTTTATTTTTTATTTCTTAACTGTTATTCTCTTTATATTATGCTGGAGATTCTGTGTTGTCTACAGTTATTTATAAGGGTTGTTTGGATTGAGAGTTTATAAAAGACTAGAATAGAAGAAGTTAGTTTATAAAATAGTTTTATATTGGGATAGGAGGTATTGACATGGAATATATGAGTTTTCAAAAGTTTTCTAAACCTTTTCAAACTCATCCAAACTCATATATTGAAACACTCTAAATTATAATGTTTTCATGGATTTAAAAATGAAAAGACTATTTTACCCTCATTTTGAGTTTTTTGGTAAAAATGTGCTCTTTTTTTTTTCATTTTTATTTTAATTTAATGATAATAATAATCAAAATGATGTTAATATAATAATCAAAATTTCTATAGTTAAAAAATTAAATTCTTCATCCATAATTAAATTAATTTTCATAAAATATATAAATTAACATGTTTATATTAATTCTCTTAAATATAAATATAATATTTTCACTTAAATAAATTAAAATTAAATTTATTTAAATTAAATGACAAATCATTCATAATTAATTATTTTAATGCTATGAAATATTTCTCATAAATGATTTGATTTCTCAAAATTAATAAAACTATTCTCATCTAAGAATTTAATTTCTCATAATTAAATACATTAGATTAAATCAAGTCATATAATATTCTTAATTAAATTAAATTAATCATTAATTTAAGGGTATTTTTGTCAATTTCAAGTTAACATTCAATTTCATTCTATTTTGCAAATAAACAAAATTATTCTCAAATCATTCATTTTCATTTTTACTATCTCAAATATAAATATAATTTAAAATTTTCTTTTCAAATCAAACTCATTCATTCTATTGCATTAATAACTCTTCTAACATTTTATAAACTATCGATCCAAATAAACCGTTAGAGTTGACAGACAGATATATAAAGATGCACCGCGAACCTTTGTAGTGTACTTGAGAACTCTCCTAGAAAAGGAAGAAAAAGGGAAGATTAGCAAAGATTAAAGACGGAAGAAAAATACTAAAAAGCAAGCTTTTGTAGGCGGCCGCCAGAATTGTTTAATGCGTTACGTGCTAATTATATGCCTCGGCTTTGAATAGAAAACTACTCCTTTTCCGTTGTTATTTCTTTCCCAGCAGTGGTACACTCAAGCTGTCTAATTAACTGGACCCAGACTTTGCTCTGATACATTACTCTATCCTATTTTAAAGATCACAGATATCCACCGTATATGTTTCTTCTGGTCGACCATCTTTCCCTTATTTCATTGCATAATAATAGTAATACTAATAATAATAATAAATTGTGAGAATATATATTACTATGAATGTGTTACTTTCGTGGTGACTGTACAAATGATAAATAACCTTAATCATCATCAATAACCTTAATTGCATTTAATAAGTTCAAAGTTAACATATAAATCTATTAACTTCATAATACTCCAACAGATTACACTTACTCAATTTTGATGACTTATAATGCATCCACAACTACAACACATTCCACAATTTGAACTCAAGCCTCACAACAATCTCTCTATAAGAATTCAACCTCAATTTTAAATAATTTTAAAATGAAATTTTATGCCGCATAATAAATAATCCTTCATCCACTTAAAAAAATATTTCTCTCAAATAGATTAACAATAGTATGTTTACACCATTAGGTATTTGAGTCATAAGTCAAATAAATATCCATATTGATCAATTATCAATCATTCATACTTGAGTTTGAAATCCTTTAAATCTTCAATCATAAATCTGGGTAGACTTAACTCCTTTTTTCTTCAAATAAATTTTCATGTCATCAGCTTATTTGATAATAAAAGCTCAACCTTAACTATAACTCCATAAAACCATTTTAGTGTAAATCACAATGAAACAAAGAGAAAACTAAACTACAAAAAATGTTTTTTGTGTTTATTCTTTCAACAAGGCTAGAGCGTCATATTCCATACATCAGTTCTACCAAATTACAATTATAACGAGCTCAAAAGTAATCCACAAATTCATTAGCTCCATTATACCTAGGAAAGTAATGCATAATATACTTTGTTATGCATCTATTTCACTTTCATTATAATAGTCATGTAACCTATTTGCACACCTAGACTGCATGCCCATGCAAAGATTTAGAAGCTTATCAATTTACACCCCCAACTTACACAACCATATGACTCATTTTGCAAAAAGGGATCGCGAGCTTACAAGGCCATGCATCAATTTACATGGTAGTGCATCACTATTAAAGCAAAAATTAACTTTCTTTTCCAGTCCAATTACTTACTAATTCACACTTACTAGGTTCCTACTTTGCACCAAGATTAAGAATACTATATAAGGAGTCTAAGGAACATTAAATGCAGAACCAAGACGTGAGAATAAATCAATCAAAGAAGGAGCAAGCCAGCAAGCAAGAGGCTTAAGGGCAAGAGGACATCAAAAGGGGCAATCAAGGAAGGAACTTAAAACATTGAAGATCATGTCTTTAATACCATATAGTTTGATTGTTTTTATTATGAACTAATATTTTCTTACCTAGGGTGTAGATGGATCTTATTTAACTCATTATGGTTTTCAAATATAAGTCTAGTTTTAGTTTTAGTCATCCATTGTGTTACTAATTATTGTGAACTTATTGTTATTAATTGATTGGTCATTAATCATACTTAGTTTTATGAATCTACTAATAAGAAATGCTTTTCATGAAACAAATCTTTAATAATTTCCTTAATCCATTTCGTGTTAAGAGACTTTAATAGATAATTGATATCACTAGGGTCTCTCTATATTTGATGATTGCATGATTAACTATTATGTTGAGAGACTTTTAGTTAACTTGTTATTGTGTGTTGATTAATATTTGAGAGAGATTAATCAACAAGTTAAATGACCTGATAGTAATACTAGATGAATAAACTAGTTAGCTAAAAGATCAAAAACCATAATAAGTTAGCAAGTGAAGTTGAACCCTCAATTATTTTTTTCATCTTGATTATCTTCTTGCAAGCAACTTGCCTATAGTTAAAGTAGTTTTAATCTTTTTAGTTTTTAGTCTAAACAATTTTTCAATTAGGGTTTCGAGATAATACAAAAAGCAAAAAACTTAGTACTTATTGTGCAATCCTCATGACAACGATATTTGTATTCCAAGTACACTTTATGACTTGTCAACCTGTGCATTTGCAAATTAATAACAACTTACACTTCTTCAAGCAACTCGTGTAAATAATTAGTAGTTAATACTTGAATAAACATTCATATATGACACAACAAAATTTAGAAAAATACTCAATAATTTCTTAAATCATCCTTTTATGAATATATTAGGCGAAATTTCTAAATTTGTAAGGTTCTGCATTTTCTTTAGCTTCAAGTGCCTAAACTTATCACATTCTTACTCTCCATAAAATTTTTTTGATTCACTTCTCACATTCTCACAATATGTACATCTTCATTAATGCAATAATAAAACAAATTTGTTACCAACACAATGATGCTTTTATGGCATCAAAGAAGGAATAAAATGATAATTGAATATAGAGAGAAAATTATAATTAAAGAAAGGA
Organism: Omphalea diandra; assembly: GCA_949677035.1. NCBI lineage: Eukaryota > Viridiplantae > Streptophyta > Magnoliopsida > Malpighiales > Euphorbiaceae > Omphalea > Omphalea diandra. The sequence goes on along the minus strand of CATIWR010479740.1, from coordinate 5,240 downwards.
TATGATATAATATAAGTTGATTTAATATAATATAATACACTTGCAAACTCAAAGTTTGAATGAAAGGGCAATTCTTAAATAATTTTTATTGAATATTGAATTGAATTTAATGTATATAATAATTAAATAATAATTTAATTTGCATTATATAAATACACATATAAATTTAATTAAAAAATACTTCTATCATAATAGGATTATTAAAAATATATATACCAAACTTTTGATATACCATTGACCATACATGTGAAATTTTATAAATATATATCCATGGGTATCTCATAGAAAATGTCTTTCATAGAAAATATTTTATTATAAAAAATAAAATATTATTAATTTATATTTTATTATAATTATTATCTTATTTTTTAACTATATTAAACGAGCATATAAACATGAAATAATATAGATGCACTAAGTATTTTACTTGTGATCTATGCATAAGTTTCTATTATTTCCCTGATTTATATAATACCCCACACATCTAAGATCTAAATTCATATTGGTAAGATATAACAGTAGCAATGAAAATAAGGAGAATAAAGCCTATAGCAAATGCTCACCTTCTTGCTTGTTTCTTGGAGCTCCCTAGCAAGAATGAATTCATTAAGTATCAGATAAACCTGCAAGCATAACAAGAACTTTGAATAAATAGAAGAAAAAAAACACTTCTCTTATGATAAAATGTCCAACTAAAAGACTGTCACAGACTATAATAAGTATCTAATATAACTCTATAGAAAAAAAAAAAAAAAAAAAAAGAAAACACACACACACATGTACAAAGTAAACATAAAAAAGGTTCCACCATAAAGATATGATGTATATGTGTAGAAAATTGGAGTCGTCAAGTAGAAAATGCAACTCACAAGAGTGCAAGATGAAAATTAATAGAGATCAAAATTCATCTCAATATTAAAATCAATTGGACTAAAATCATCTACAAAAATGTTGATAATTCATCAACAAAAATGCTAATAATTAATAGTCATCATTTAGCGAGATAATTTTAGTTAATTTAAATAAAAAATTATTTTGTTAACTATAAAATCTCACCATTAACTAAAGAAAAGAAATAAAATCACCCACCTCAACAAAATTTGTGAACTTGGAATCACTATCGACCACCAACCGATGGACCTACAAAAACAAAATAACAATTAAAATCTAACGAAATGAAAAACAAATAAAGGGTAAAAGTAATAATTTCCTAAGAATCTATTGAAGCACTAAAACATGTATTCCATGTACAAGAAAAATTAATTTAATTCCTACAGAATAATCAAATCCAAACAATACAAATAAAAATTTTAAAAAATAAATGAAAATATAGGAGCTCACCTATGGTAGGAGAGAGATCATCAAAAGTGTTGGAAGTGAAACTCAAAAACAGACTGCTCTGACTCACACCAAAGTCCCCAATTGACAACAACTTGAACAAGCAATCAAACTCAGGTTGGAAGACAAATACAAAAAATACTACAAATCATCAATGCGCAGCCTCAAATACACATATCATCGCTTTAAAAAAATCATTACTTTCTTTGCACATACTAAAATATATAAACATATATAAACAATAAAAAAAGAGAAAAAAAGGAATATTTAGGAAGTGGAGGGATTAGTTCTGAAGTTGATGTTTCTGCATTGTATTAAGGAAGATGAAGAAAAAAATGAAAGAAAGATTAGTTGCAAAGAACCCAAGAAACTGATATTATGTAAACTAAATGAAATAAGAATTACCTGCAAGAATCATTGAAGTCATCATTTTATGAGTGCTTGTAGAATTCGAAGTGCTAGCCAAATCGACAACTGTATCGAATCAGAACCAACAATAATTGATTCCAAACTCAAAGTACCAAAGAATACAAAGAACAGAGAATGAGCAATTCCAGTTCTCTGTTTGATTCACAAAAAGCAAGAATACTGAACCAAATGCCTTGAAAAATTCAAAAAAAAAAAAGAAATCAAAATGGAGTTCCAGTTAATACTACCAGAAAAATTAGAAAAAAAAATCTTTAAAGCAATGCAGAAGATCTCTAGAGTAGAAAAAAGAAAACAACAAAGCTAATGTTTCAAGAAGAAGAGGAAGTGAATCGAAAAGAAGATGTTACCTTAGATCTAATTTGGATTAGGAAGACAAAAAACCAAATCAAATATACAATCGATCAATCACCAAAGGGGTGATCAAATTAGATTTGGGACTTTATGTAAAATTGGACGTAGAGAATATGAATTTCAAAGAAAAGAAGAAAAGAAGAGAGAGAGAGGGAACAAGAGGGATTTTCAGTTCTCTCTTTAGATCTGTACGTGGAGTAACAGCGTGTGTTTATATATATGAAAAAGGGATAAGGTAAAGCGACTACATAAATGCAACAGCTAATTAGCTACTACCAATCATTTGAGTATCTAACTAATAGTATTCAAATTATAAAATACATATTATAATTATATATTATATTATATTATATTATTTTATTTTATATTAATATTACTAAATTGATATACTATAATAAATATTAGTTTTAATATTATAGTTAATATTATGTTATATATAATTATATATAATATATTAAAATTATATATTATATATAACATATTAATAATATGTAATAATTTATTATATAATATTATATTTTATATATTTAGCGTCTACTTAATTACTATGAAATGCAGTAAATAAGTTTAGCGACTAACAAATATTAGTAACTAAGAGCACTTAGCTACTACTCAAGTCAATTGCTATTTAGTGACTACACACAACACAATCGCTAATTAGAGACTATTTAGCTCCTACTAAAAGTAATAACTAAGTTTAGTGATTAACCAAATATTAGTCACTACGTCTTGGGTGGAAGAAATTTATTTCACGCTATTTTTTAGTCTCATTTTAGCTATTACTCTATTTGTCCCAAAAAAGTTGTAATCTTTTAATTTTTACATTGTTTAAAAAAAATATTTAATATTTTGTCAACTCACCATTTATAGTGTATTTTTTTCATTTATACTCTTAATTATATTTAATGAGAATTAAAAATACTTTTCTAATTTAGTAATTAATGAAGATAAATTAGGAAGATTACTTATAAATATTCTTGATTTAATAAAATGGGCATGTATTTTGGGATATTCATTTGGGACACCCAAAAAAAAAAAAGAATAACTTTTTTGGGACGAAAAAAGTACTTTTTGTTGTAATTGCTATTCAACAACAAAATAGCTACTACATGTTAGTAGCTAATAATTGATGCTATATAATTACAATTATGTAGTCGTTATTTAGTTACTAAACTCTAGGCAATCACTAAATAATCACTAGTAAGTTAGTAGCTAATTTTTAGTCACTATTTCTTTTTTTTTTTTTGGTAGTGAATCATACTTTTCCTGCACTCCAAGAGTTAACTTTAATGATTTAGTGATTCTAATCCATACAAATAGACCAATATGTGAATGCAATTCATTTATCTATAGAGCATTTTATTCTCTATTGTAGAACCATATGTGTCTACCTCTACTCTATCACCATGCCTCCTCTGCAACTACCTTTTATTTTTATTAATTAATAGTTTACTTTGTTTTTATCTTTTAAAAAAATATGAAGGGACTACATGGTTTAATCAAAGTTAAAAATTTATAAATCTCTAAAATCAAATTAAAATTTTGAAAACTGATATCGCCTTGAATTTTATGGTTTGATTTTGAATTGAATTCGAGATAGGTTAATTCAATTTTTGATTTTTTAAAACTGATTTGGTTCAGTTTGATACCGATTTAAGAATTTTAATAAAATAAAATTTAATTGACAAAATAAACAAGTAATAATTTAACAAAAAGTAATTATAACTTATCTTTTAATTATTGAATTAAAAAAATATTATGTATATATGTACACACACAAAGAAAAATATTGAGAAAGTTTACTTTCTTTTATTTGACACATTATCAAATCTCTTAAAATTTTCAATAATCACCATTTTATTTTCTTAATTTTAATATTTTAAATTTTTATTTTTATATATTAATGATGACTAATATCAAATTAATTATGAAATACTTAAATTTTGAATTTATTATTAAATCATTTATGAAATTTTAATCTTTAGCATTAGATAAATATTAAATATTGAAAATTTAATAAATAATTTTAATTATTTTTATAAACTTAACTATATGACTAAATACATATAATGCATTTTAAATTTTTAACTATAATAAAAATGGCTATGTCAATATTAATTTGTTTTTAGCTTAATTTGAATAAGTTGTAGTTCATATATGACCTCTTATTTTAAAGTATGAATAAAATAATCAGTAGATTTTTATTTAATACTTCACTATTTTTAACATGAAGTCAAACAGGACCACTTTCCTTAATCAATAAATCATGTATACATTAATATTTGCATACAATTTATTCCAAAATTATTAAAAAAATTGTTATCATCAGAGTAACACATGGATATATGAGTTGTTTACTACTTATAACCACTAAATAGTCTAATTATTAATTATTATAAGTAGTAATTATCAATAGTACACACTTTTAAATTTAAACTTCTCATCTTAATTATCTGATAATCAAAATGAAATAAACAAATAATATCACAAAAATTACTAACAACTTATATATTAGTTACTCCACCATCCCAATTTGATAGACTTATTTCTTTTTGCATATAGATTAAAAAAATTTTTACTTAACTTTTCCTATTATACCTTTACATTAGTATTAAAATATTAGATAAAAAATAATTGTACTCATATTAAATATTCTTGGAGTTTGTTACTCTCTAATATAAAATTAAAGATGATTGATATTGTTACTAAATAAAATTATCAAACCATAAGCATCAAAATTTCAAAATTTAAATTTTGTTTCAACTTTCAACAAGTGTATTAAATAGTTGTTGTTTATAAACATTGATAAATAAGGATAAATAGGAAATTAAATAATTTAACACTTTTCTAAAAAATGAAACTAGCCTAAATATTGGGATAACCAAAAAAGGAAAACAAGCCTATCAATTTTGAGATGGAGGGAGTATTAAATTAAAAATATTACTAATAAAATTAACAATATATATGTGTGTGTGTGCGTGTGTGTATATATATATATATATATATATATATATATATATATATATATATATATATATATATATATATGTTTAGTTTTGTTTATTTTTTTTAATGTGTTATAGTTAGAATATATTTAAATTTGTTTTTTTATTTATTTATTA
>CATIWR010479670.1:0-26612 GCA_949677035.1 Omphalea diandra | reverse complement strand
TATATATATATATATATTATCAAGACCCATCAAAGTATTTGATTCAACCTGATTTGAACGGTTTGGACATTACTTGCTCCATTTACTCAATTAGGTGGTTGTTTTAATTATTAATCTGGGTTGGGTTTTTGTTTTGTCGAATCTGTCCTGAACCTAACGAAATTTTATTTTATCACGTTAAATACTTTTGTACTAATAAAAATTTATTTCATAAGAAATTTATTTAACTTATTAAACATTATGTTCTCTTTAAAAAAAAAAAATACTAGATAAAACTTTAAAATCTTAAAAGTAAAAAGATTGATCTTGATTCTATTTTGTGATATCAATGGTAAAAAAAAAATTATTTTTTTATATTTAAAATTTTCTCAAATTTTACTTCATCTAAAAATTTATGAATGTAAAAAAAATAATTTAAAAGATTAATATATATGAATCAAAATATTAAAGTTCTATAATATAAATAGATAAATTAAAAAGTCTTAGAAAGTACAATAACTGTGACGCATTAGTATATCAACTTATGTTATCCTCGTCATATTTACCGAAGATAATTTTATTTTTTTAATAAAATAGACTATTTTACTTTATTTTATTAAAATTTATTTATTTTTTATTGATAGTTTTATTTAAGTTTATTATTTTATTTCTATTCGTGAGAATTTTTATTTTTTAAAATATTTAATAATTCGAGATCAATTATTAAGTAATATATGATCGTATATATAGTATTAAGCAACATTTTTCATATCTATTATAAGGTATTTATATAAATTTCAATTTATATTATATTATAACACCATACATGATAAAAAGTTTCATAATTGATGAATATATAGAGTTATCGTAAAAATTATAATGAAAATAAAATCATAATTTCAAAATTAAGTCAGTTTGTAATTAGTAGTAATATTGATAATCGATTTCATATTAATGTCTAGATTATAAGAGAATATATATATCATTAACTATTTATAAATAAAAGTGTCATTTTATAAAAATAAATTAACATAAAAATTTTATTTTATAAATACACACAACCACACTCACATATGTGTGTATATATTATCATTAACTATTTATAAATAAAAATATTATTTTATAAAAATAAATTAGCACACAAATTTTATTTTATAAAATATATATATATATATATTATTTTTTAGTACAATTTTTAAATTCAACTTATTTTTAAATAATCTTATCTTATTATTATATCATGAGTCGTGCGTTTATATGTATGTAAAATAGTTGTTGAATAGATTACCAATTAAATGTTGATAATTATAATTAGTGAATAAAAATGAGTATTATATGTTCCGTACATGTACTGAGTGTCCGAAGCAATGCCAAATCTAGCGAAGATTCATCACCCTCAGATGATTGGTGACCGAAAACAGTAAAAACGAATCTAATAAGATGTTGGATTATATTACAAGAATAATCCTTTCGATGGCCAAACATGGCATTACCTATTAAGCATAGTCCGCACATAGACAAACACAACTGCCTTTCACGTTATGAGGTTACACGCGCTTTACGTTTGTAATCAATCAGTTCGGTCGCCATAGTTTCATGATGTCTCGGTATTTAATATTTTTATTTATAAATAATTATATAATATTTATAAAAAAAATTATGATATAAAATATTAGTAAGAAATTAATCTTTAATATTATTAATAACAATATATTATCTCAGTTCCAAAATTATAGTTATATTTTCACTATAAATTTTTTCAACAGCTTTACATATTTATTAATTAAAATTGAAGATATAATATCTACTTTAATTATTCCTCTTCTTTAAGAATTTACTTTGTGTTAACAAAATTAGAGTTATTTTAAATCCATAAGAATTTACACATTCTAAATCCATAACAAAATTGAATTTATTTTAAATTCATAAATATAATATTTTCAATTGAAGTGTCAACTTCACACTTAAAGATGTTAATTTGAAGTACTAAAAAAAACTTAAAAATTCACATTGAAACTTAACAAGAAATATGAGCAATTTATATAGATTAAGATCTAATTACTACAATAACTTGATGTTAACCATTTTAGGCGCATGATTTGAATCTTATTCACAGATGTGCAGGACAATCGAACTCAAAGGACTGTCCATGATTAAAGATGAAGTGAAGTTGCCTGAAGTACTAGCAAATCGTAATACCTAAAGGGTGTCCAATCAGAAGAGACGTGCGAAATACCATACCATATGCAGGATAGTCGAGTCCAAACATTACAATAAGAATTTATTTTAAATCCTTTTTTTAATTCATAAAAATTTACTTTGTCTTATTTTTTTTAATGCTTAAGAATTTACTTTGTCTTAAATCCATGGATTTATTTTAAGGCATATAACTGGTTTCTTTTTATGACAAAATTAAATATTCTTTCTTGTAAATAAAAAATCTTTAAGGCATCTTCGTGATGCTAAAATTATACATCATAATTTAATTGGTGAATGGTGAAGCTTTCTAATTTACCTAACAATATTAAGTGCCCAAATTAAGAAATTTAGAAATTAACAAAAAAAAAAAAAACAACTTATATAAGTTTGTGATTAGCTACTATAACAATTTAAGATTAATTATTTAAACTGTGTAATTTAGTTGTTATTCGCAAATTATTCAGACAGTGGAATTCTAACCATTAAAATAAGAATTTATTTTAAATCCTTTTCTAATGCATAAGAATTTAGTTTGTCTTAAATTCATGAGTGTATTTTAAGCCGTATAACTGGTTTCTTTTTATGACCAATATTAAATTATTCTTTCTTATTAAAAAAAAAAATCTTTAAGGCATCCTCATGATGCTAAAATTATACATAATGATAATTTCATTGGTGAATAGTGAATCTTTAAGGCGCCTCTAATGGTTGGGGACCATTGAATGATAACTTAAATATAAACTTTTGATTTAGGTATCTAATAAATGTGCTTATTGAATTAGCGTTTACGAATTCAACAATTCATACTTAAAATTATTAGTAAGCCAATTTAAAAATTAGGATTTTAATTATCAATTGTGGATATTTCATCGTTGATCTGTTGTTTAATATTAGTTATTTAATATTTATTTAATTATATTTTTATTTATAATTTTAAAATATTTAGTTTGTTATTTAATGATAAAAATAATAAATTATATAAAGTATTAATTTTATTAAAATCATTAAATAAATTATTTTATTAAAATCGTTAAATAAATTACAGGCATGTATTATAAGTTGATAGATTTAATAAATCAAATAATTTATTTATTGTTACTTTTATATAAATTTATTCAATTAACTAATTAATATGAGTCCTAAATTATTGTTGTTTTCAATATTTTTTTAAAAGTAAGCATTTTTTATTTTTATTTTTTAACTTACACTAGAAAAGTAAAAAAAAAAAAGATAATACTTAAAAATAATAATAAAAAAATTAATATACTATCATATACATTGAATTTGTTAATCAAATTATTGCAAAAATTTTAAGTAAATGTTGCAATTTTTTCATGAACATTTGAGTTTGTCTTAATATATTTTTTAACTTGATTTTTTCAACTAATATGATATTATTTTAACTCTCAATAGATTGTTTAAAAATTTTATTATTTTATATAAAAATAATAATAAATATGAACCATATCTAAAATGTAAATAATAGAATTATTAAAAATAATCTCACTTTTTATCAAATATAAATAATTTTAGTATTATTTTTTAATATTTTAATATTTTTATTTGAGTATATATTTTAATAAAAGGGTATTTATAATATTCTTTTAGATCTTTTCTAAAAATTATTAATTAATGTATCAATGTAGTATTTTTATAAAGATAAAAGAAAGATAACTTCATATATAGTAATTATAGATAAAGAATTATTAAACTTTAAATATTAAAATTTGTTGAAATAAAAAATTATGTATTTTCATATTTGACTAAATTTTGATTTATATAATGTAAGTTGATTGATTACAACAAGCTCTAGTATGTTAAAGTTAAAATTGAATAATAATTATAATATTATAACTTCATATATTTATTACATAATTGCACTTTGAATAATGGAAATATTAATATCAAGCATTATATAATAGTCGTATATTTATACTAAATTTATAGTAATTATGAATATTTAATAAATTATTAAATAATTAAAGTTCATATTTATTATTTTTCCATACATGATAAGTATAGAATAATATCTAATGAAATGTTTTAAATATATAATAAATAATAAATCATCAATATATATTTAATTATGGTCTCACAATATTTTTTAAATGAGTACATGTTATTTATCAAATAATTATGTTGATAATTTATTTTTTGAGAATTATTTTATATTGCCATATGATAAGCCATAAAATTCATCAAGTGCCTAAAAGGACAATATAAAAAATGTAGGCCACATTTTCATTTAGCATTATTGCCTAATGTTTCATCAAAAGAATATAAAAAATCAATTAAGCAGCGTCAATTTGAGATATATATATATATATATATATATATATATATATATGTTGTATTTAGTATAAATGAATTTTATAATGTTTATAGAATTTATTTGCAATTCCACATTTTGTGTGTGTTGGTATAAATGAAAATTCATTTAAAATTTTATTTCATTAAATCCTTAAAATTGATTATAACTAAATCAAATTCTATTAAATTTAATAAATTTATAAATAAATTCTAAAGTTATTCAGTTTTTTCATTATAGCAAAAATACTCTTAGTTAAAACATTTTTTTCACTTTTTTCCTTATTTCTTCTATCTATTTATTCTCTCTCTATTTCTTGTGTTTTTTCATTTATAATTTTTTTTGAAAACTAACACAAAGATATTTTTATAAAATAAAATATTTTATTAATTCTACATTTAAACCAAACATAAAATTCATTTCATTTGAAATAAATTCTATTTAATTTTATAGTGTGCCAAACATAAAAATTTATAAATGAAATGAATTTTAAATCATAATTCATCTCAACACAACATTAATGAAATTTTGATTTCTTTTTATATTTGTCAATTTCTTGAAATTCATGTTAGTCAAATAAATTAACATCTTGCTTTTTTTTAAAAAAAAAATTTGAAAAATTTTGTTATAAAATATCTTTAGATTTGATAGAGATAAGATTTCTTTCTCTCTCTCTCTCTCTCTCTTTTTTTTTTTTTTTTTGTTTGAATAGAGATTTGTCTTTAATTATGCGGCTGCTATTGCCATAGCCAAATTGGCTAAATTGGCTATAGTCGGCCTATTAACTAGAAAAAATATTTTATAAGCCAAAAGTTCCCATATTAAATTTTGTTCCACTTTGACTCATTGATGGCATGAATACCCCATATATTAGCTGCCCTTTTTTTTTCTAAATAACATAATACAAAAGCCACTGTATAAGAAATTTTATTTTTTTTCTAAAAGCAGTATATGGAAAACTTTATACTGTAATATTTTCATATTGTTTTCTTGAAAGAAAAACTGTTCGTATTCTACCTTTATACCGTGTTTTCCTTTTTTATTTTTTTATAATTGATTTATATTCTTTATTTTTATTGAATAATTTTTATATCTGATGACATATATATCACCGAATGCCCTATAAAAAAAAATACTACAGGGCACTTGCCATTCACAAAGTGATCAAGCTCGGTTCCTTGAAAGACGAAGAACTTAATAAGGCCAAGGGATCGGACAGGTAAAAAACCGAACAGGTCTGTAACCGAATGAACAAGGATCAAATGAAAGTAGTGAAAAGACTTGCACCCGAACATTTGAACCTTCAAACAGATATATCGTTCAGAATTTTCATAAAATGACAAATAAAGGTTAACGTTAGAATAAGACAATTAAAGAGTACATCCATCTGAGTTTCATGAAAAAATAAAGATAAAGCTAATTGATAAATTTTTTGGCTTATTTAGAAAAGATCCAAAAAGAATCAAAGAATATATATTCATTATCTTCACATAATAAAGTTATGTTGCTTTGTACAGTTTTATTTATTGTTTAATCACATTATTGAGCTCTTATTTTCACAAAACAACTTTCAAAACCTTATTCGACTGAAGCATCGACCGTGAGAAATACAATTCCTTTTATCTTACATTTGTTCATTTTTAACATATCATAATTCCTTCAAATATCAAGAAGCCATCAATATCATCTCACAAGAAACCATTGTTTAGTTTTGATTCATTGAAAGTAATGCACAAATATTTTTTTTACTTTTTCTTTCCTTTTTTCATGTACAGCTTTAATCTTCAAAGGGTTTTTCCGCCTTCATGTGGACATAAAATATTTTTACTGCAAATACATATGTTTATGAACATAATGAATTTATCTTGTATATTAAGTTTGTAGATTCCATATTAAAAAAAAAAAAAAACAAGTTCGTAAAACTAATCTTATGAATTTAGTGAAAATTTTTGAAGACAATGTAGTTTTGATAATATTTACATATTCAGGATAAAAACAAAGTTACCACATTCAAACTTGATTGAGGAAAATTCTATCAATAACGAGGATAAAAAATGATATGTAACTAATAATTTAAATAGATTGGAAAAAATAGACATAAAAGTAAAATAATTTTATAGCTCCATTCCCATTAAAAAAATATTTTGAAAATAAGTCCAATATGTTTTCAGAAAAGAAAAAAAATAAGAGGGAAAAAGAATCCCACTATTATCCACGCCATAAAAAAAAAAAAAATCAGAACCAATAAAACCTATACATAAAAGAAGAAACAACCACACAATATATATCATTAATTAGTTATAGTTATTCATGAATTTTAATTAATATATAGAGTCATTTTGGACTGATAAAATAAAATATTTATTAGTTAATAAATTGTGGTTACAGTCAATCTGGTTAGATTGATCATAAATATGATTGAAGTAATTCAGTTCATACGGCTAGATGAATCATTAATTGAAGTAGTTTGATGTATTATTATCATTATTATTATTTCTTCATAGAGGTCTAATAGGTAATAGTTTGATGTTATTATTATTATTTATTCGTAGAGGTCTAATGGTTTAATTTTAATATTTTATTCATATTATATGTTTTGAGAAAATTCATAGTAGTTCTTAAAAACAGAAAAACAACAATTAAGGAATTGAAAAAGAAAAAGTAGTTGCTATTAAAAATAATTTCGTACTCTATGTTTCATTTATTTTCCCACTAAAAAAATTAATATTATTAAAAAGAAAAATTGACAAAAAAAAAAAAGAGAAAATTTTAATGGCAACAAAAGAATTGGAAAAGGAGTTCTCCTCAAAATATATATCATAGAAATCATTTAGATGCTAATTTCTTGGAAATGCTATATATTTTCATATATTTGCAATTTAATCCAAATATTTATTCCATGATTAGATGCTAATTTCTTTGAAATGATATATATTTTCTCATTTCAATCATGGATAGCATCATTTAGAATTTATTTGAAAACTCAGTTTAAAAATAGTTTAATAAAAATATTATTTTAATAATTTTTATTTTAAAAGTTTATACTTAAAATTTAATTCTTTCATTTAAAAAATGATTTGATGAGAAAATTAAATAAAAAACTATAAATTTTTGAGAGAATTTATTCAAATTAAAAAAATTTAGATAAAATCTATATATAGTCAATATTGAAGTTCAACTAATATAAATTCAATAACTCTCACAAGTAAATTTATTATTTCTTTTGGACGATTAAGCTTTTGTACCTTTAGCATATATTCAGGAGGAGTGAAAATAAGAGAGATAGTGAAATAAAAATGAAAAATGAGAGTCGATTATAATTTTTTCTTGTTTAGAAATAAGAGAAAAAGAAAAAAGAAAAAATAATATTTTTTTTATTTTCTATTCAAAATAGGGAGAAAATTTGATGATTGAAGCAATTTTTAACTATTCATTATAAATTTATAATTTTGCCCTTAATGCTTTTTTATTGAAAATGTGCACTCTTTTATTAAATAAAAGGGTAAAATAGTAATTAAAGAAAGAATAATAAATTTATTTTATTTCTTCTTTCTTTATTTAAAAATGAAAAAGAGAAAATAAATAAATAAATAAAATAAATAATTTTTCAAACAGAGTGTTAAAATTTTATAATCCAGTAAATAGTTTGGAAAAAAAAATCAAATAATTCTCATAAATAAAATAGTATGATCCGCACATGCTTATTAAGCGAATGTCCAAGTCACGCGCGCTGGGATAGCGATTAGGCGAGGCACGCATCTATTTATTTAACAAGTTCAAAAAGCAGGGAACCGCACGAGATAGTGATGGTCCAGCAGGATCAGGCCATTCCCATCCGTGGAGAAATCTTGCCGTTTAATGTTTTGACCAGCCTCGAACCTTTTGTCTTTCTACTGTACACTACGTGTATGTGTATGCATATACAATTGAAATACATACGTTGAAATATAATTTCGTGCTTGTAATTTATTCTAATATACCCTTTCATTCATCATTTTATAAAAATTAATCTAAATATTTTTTTATGTTTCTTCAATATTAAAAATAACATTTTAAATTAATTTTAATGTTAAATTAAAATGAATACGCCTTCATTATCATCATAATTAATCTCATATATTTATTTGAACTATTTTCAATTATTAAAAAAATTGATAATCATCTATTTTTTTTAATGAGTACATAATGAACTGAAAGAATATTATGAATTATATAATAAAAAATAAAAATTAAATTTGAGACGCGCTCTTCAACTGTGTGCTTTTACCACCAGAGTATATGTACATTTTTTAACATATCTTTACCTTGTAAATTATAATATTTCTCATCAAAGTCTTCTTTCTTAAAAATATTTTCAAAATCAATCCATAAAAGATTTATGAGAACATACTTTTTTTGTTTTTTCCAGCGATTGCTGGATGTTACTTGGAACAGGTTCATTGATTTTGAATATGAGTAAGAGAAAAACCATTTTACTGGGAGAAAATCTCAGGTAGCGTCTAAAAAAATAAAAAATAATTCATTTATTAAGGTTTTTAGCTGGAGAAAACTCATTTAACAATGTCTTCGGTCTCGCATTTAAGGTAACGGCTGATTTTGTCCCGTCGAGCGCCGAGATGACCTTAAAGGCAATGGCAAAAGATGATAGAAACAAAAGAGAGAGAGAATGGGTGTGACTTCATTGGAAGAGAAACGCTGATGTGCATGACTTGGGTGTTTGGGGTTGGACGAAAAGGTACCGTATTGCTGGTTGTGAAGGCGGAAAGACCTAAGCCAGTATTAATGGCGGTGGCGAACTGGTTTGGAGAGTTGCTATGGAGAAGAACCCTAATAATAAGGGTAGTGTTGGAATTTTACAGATTTGTTGCTTTTTTTTTTCTTGTGTTGACCAATAATTTAAAGTGTTTTATATGGATTGAAAGGCTACTCAAACAAAACGCATAAATATTTAAATTTATTTTTTATAAAATGAAGAATAAAATAATATATTAAAAATAAATAGTAGAATAAAATTATATTTTATTATTATTTATAAACTCATGCATTATGCATATTATGATGTTAAATTTTTTATTATAATTTTAATATGACATTTATACTATATATATTAATAATTATAGAATTATAAATTTTTTAAAAATATTTTATTTAAAACTAAAATTTTAATATAGAATCTATATCTATATCTAATTATAATTATTATTTCATTTTAAATTAATTTTAAATTTTACTGATGAATAATTTATGAATTGGTATAGAGAATAAATTAAATTTTTTGCAGGTATACAAATTGATCCAGAAATATTATTGATCATCATAAACAAATAAATAAAGGTGTTAAAAAAAAATCAAAATTAGGTAGACAGAAAATGAATTGAGCTATAAAAAACAGCATGTATCTAATATCTAATCTAAGAAATGCATGAAGGGTATTTGTGATGAAAATGCCGATACAGAAAATCTTCAATGACTCAGCAAAGGACGATTACGACAGCGCATTAGACAGACGCCAAATACAATTCATGTTGAAAATTAGACAGGTGCCGTTTACTCAATGGGACCACACCCTCCTTCATTCTATCTATAAATAAATAATAATGGCTTTTCTAATTTACGTCGCAGCCCCCAAAAGTAAGACAAAATGTGACAGAAGAAAGGAGAAGCGACCATCACCCATGAAATTGCCCACTTCACAAAAATCTATTCTTCCAATATTAATTCTGTGAAAGTGATTCAATTTCCTGTTACCAACAACCCTTCAAATCCTTCCAACCTCAACAGGAAATTAATAATATTACTTTTTTTGTAAAAATATTTTATATTTGATTGATAATTAGACGAGTTTATAAATATCAGACTGTAGATAAAAATCTGTGCGCTTACATAAAGTCTGGGTTAGTGGGAAGGAATAAGATTTCACAAGTCTTTACCTCAATTTCGTAGGATCTCTAAATTGAGGCAAAGCCTCCAAATTAGAATTCCCAGTTTCAAATTCAAAGTCCTTTTAAACGTTCTGAATATGCCAAATATCTTTTCAGTTGGACAAATAGCAACCAATAAAGAGAAGAGACCCTAATGTCTCTCTCTATAAGCTCGTATTTCTTGTTTGACATTTTCCTCTGCAAGAAAATTAATTAGGTTCCTTCTCTTTGTTGAAAATGTCACCAAAACTGACCCCAACTTTCTACTGATTGCAGGACTGGAACTTTCGTAGTAGATTAATTGTATCAGTCTACTTAATTGATTCTTTGGTTAGGAGCTGTTTGTTTTATATCTAGAAATTGTTGGTCATTGTTGCTGATAACTGATTATTAATTGTTGGTCATCGTTGATAATTACTATTTATAAATATAATTATTAATATAGACAAATTTTAAAAATTAAAATAAAATATATTTCGTATTTTAGATTGTTAAAAATAAATAATATACAACTATCTATTAAATATTTTTTAAAAAAATTATAAATTAAAATTTTAATAATACTTAATTAAATATTAATCATAAATATAATAATGATTTCATTAAAAAAAAGTTAACTAATAAGCAAACATTATATTAGAGTTAATATAAAAAGTTAAAATAAAACTCTTGATAAAAAATAATACAAATAATATTTTTTTTAATTGTACATATTAGACAGTCTATCAATTATCAACTTCTGTTTTAAGATGAACAATTGTATAAATCAAATATATAATCTGTATCTTTACAAACTTAAAAATTTCTTCATAAAGAAAAAAACAAACACCTCTTAGACTCCATTTGTTTTGCAAAAAATAAGTTATTTATGAAAAATATTTTCTGAAAATTTTTTTTATGAGCAATGTATTTTTTAATATTTGAAATACATTATAACAAATATCATTTTTTTAACTTATAAAATTATAACAAAATTTAAATTATAAATATCTTATATTTATACTATTTGTTGTTTAATATAAAAAAATTTATTAAAAATGAAAATTTTTACGAGTCTCACTTATCATGATCACCACTGACCAGTCATGATAAGTGTTGGATGTCAACAGTCAAATATGATTAATAATAATAAGTATATGTATTTATATGATTTAATTTTCAGTTAGAGGTGTTTGTCAAAGTTCATAAATAATTTATTATTTTCAAAATAGAAAATAATTTTCTCAAAAAAAATTTAATTTTTTTCAAAATTTTTTTTATTAATCAATTTTTCTAAATATATAAAATAAAGAAAATTACGAAAAATATATTTTCTAGAAAAATATTTTTTGCGAAATAAACAGATTAGTCTATCAATTATTACTCAAGAAGATTAGTTATTTATTGTCTGCTCTATTTCAAATAAATTACCAAAAAAATTATTAATAAATTTTTTTATTTTAGTGATAATATTTTATTATTTAAAATATGTTTAAAATTGTTAAATTTAATTAAATTTAATTATTAATTAAATTGATATAATATAATTTTGATAATTGCATGAATTTGAAGTTAGAATTATTTCAATATTCCCCTCTAACGACCCCACTGCGGAGGACTTTTTTTTTTTTTTTTTTTTAACAAAAGGAAATTTTATTTATATATAATAAATGAGAAAATAGTCAGAGTACATGGACCATAAATTCCATGTAGAACCTCTAACTTAAATAGAAAATTTAATGAAATATTAGCTGCTGAGATAAGAATATAGGCAACTGACGAAGGGACCTGTCTCTCTACACCCAAATCAGAAAAAAACTAGGGATTGTGTGGGGAGAGGTGCACAATGCTAATGGTGTTACTCTTTCAATAATACATTGTTCGGCCCCTTCTGAGGCCAAAAGAAAAAAAAATAATTTGGCCCTCCAGTATCTAATACCTGGATCTGTTCCTAAATGTAGATACCAAAATTCCACTGCAGCTAAGAAGCCATGGCTCAGATTTGATGAGTTTGATCTTCAAGTAAATTGGGAGAATTTTTTCCTTTTCGCAACTTAATTAATGTTGTATATTCCATCTAAGAGAAAAATAAATTATCAAAAAATGACTTAATTTTCAGATAAGTCGAATTAAGTATATGCATGTAGGGTTGGCATTTGATATCCCTTACAAGTAGCAAAAACTCGGAATTAAGAACACAATTGTAATGATAATAGACTAATTAAGAATAAATAAAAGGAGTTTTCTTCAAAATCAGATTTAAGGACTAAGAAATTTCATAACTCTGAGCCAACAAGATTTAGGCTATCCCTTTTATCTAACCACGTGTTATTCCACAGCTGCATTAATTATAATTAGTGGATACTTATTTAGGCACCAAAATTCATTATCATTTTTGTGCATCTTTTTATGCAAATGAAGGCCTAATTTTTGGCCATTTCAATTGAATTAATCGAGATGTCGAGTCTTGAGTTTGAAATCGAAAAGGATATGCATGCATCTTAATTTCTGATGAGAATGATGAGACTTCTACAGGGAAGATTAATAGAACATGTACATATTTCTGCCTTCTATTTCTTATCTATCATTTCAATTCTTTTTTTGTTTTTTTCCAGCAAAGTTATGTCCGTTTCACATGATTATATTATCTACGATGAATAATATAATAATAAAATTTTAAACAATTTTGCGTTATCACAATTGTGCACAACACTTTTTTGAAATATATAATTTTATTTAAAATTTATATTAATTTTACTCATTATCAAAATTCAGAATTTAAAAGAAAAAATTATTTACTAACATCGCTATTGTCTAATTGTTATCCTTATCATTAAAGTATCTACCAAATTTAGACTTAATCGCATTTTTTAAAAAAAAAAAAATAAATCATTTTTTGTTATTTTTTAAAACCATTTAAAATTTTATTAAAAAATAATAATATTTTATATTTTTTTAAAATTGAAATGATTTTGAATTTCACAAATAAAAATATTTTTCTAAGTAAAAGTGATAACTATTGCGATAAACAGTAAAACTTTATCACCTAACACCTAGTATATTTCAAGTTAAAAAGCAATTAAATGGGAAAATTAATTAATATTTCTATTTGAAATTTCATTAGGTGGATGACGAAAAGAAAAAAGGGGCATAACTACGCTTATTATTAATAACTAGATGTTGAAAAATAAAATCTCATGGCTGACATATAAAATGATGTTGAGTCAAAACATGAGATAAAATTATGTTTATATATATCTGTACATGAACAATAGAAAATATTTAACCCGCAAATTAAGCTGCATCCTCACTAAAAGGTTGAGCACTAGAAGTGGAGCATTGTTGGGTTTATTGTCAGTCCAAACAAATATGTGTTCTTCAAAATCAGGATTATAATCCATACATATAGACAGTAGAAAAAGGCAAAAAGTAATAAAGAAAAAAATTGCAGAAAGGGGCGGGGGGGGCGCATGTATACAAAAAGCATTATTAATTGTCTAATCTAATCTTAGATTAGAGAAAAAGATGGACAACTATATCAAAGCTGGAATTCATGCACATTATTTCTTCACACTTTATCATTTACTCTTATATTAATGGAAACCAGAACACCACTGATTTCGTATTACAAATCTTGTCTTCTACGTGTCTCTTGGCATAATCAGTAGTAACCCACATCTAATCTTCTAATCTTTCTAATTAATTTTGAGTGTGTATATATATATATATATGATGTGGCTAGCAACTAGTGGGGGATAGAACTGGATAAAATTTGATTTATATTTAATATATTGCATCGGATCGATAATAAAATTTAAATACAATTGAAAAAAATTGAGTATTTTTATATTTAAAAAGAAAAAAATATAAAAATAAAAGAAATAAAATTTTAAGTGTGACAATGCAATAAATGAGTAAAATTGAATAAACTTGAATCGGGTCATTTTCAAGTCAAATACTTATATACATCAAGTGGAACAAAAATATTACTTTAATTGAACAGTTTAATTCAGTGAACATGTTTCCATTACATGCTTGTTTGCCTCTTCAAAACTTCATTGTCTTGGAAAAATCCTGTGTCCGTTTCTTTCTCTCAAAACTAGGGAGTGGAATTAATTCCACCCATTGTTTTTGACTGAGGTTCATGGCATTGGATCTTAAAATCATACCACTTTTGAAGACATCATTATGTACTTTTGTGGGGAGAATTCCATTATTAGTTAACTTTGTTTTGTTCTTCTGTTTGTAGCAAAATGTATAAAAGTATGTTTGCGTTTTTGATGGGGTTGAGTTTCAATTTCTGCACAAAGCAAGAGACCTATCGTTTCCATTTTGTACGCAAAAGTAGTTTGACCAATGTTTTAGTTAGTCTCTAGTAATCAATTGGGCAAGCCTTGAAAATTACAAGGAAATATCTCTATCAAAATCTAAGCATGAATTTAGGAGTTTAATCTTTCTGAGGAAATAATATAAATATTTTATATTATAAAAGAAAAATAAATTTTAATTCATAAATATATAAAATAATAAATATCTTATCAATAGGGGTGGATTTAGTACGACGGCGCTTGCCCCACTGCTCCTATGAAAATCCTTTCTCTCTTTAATCCATTTACACATTTTGTTCTCATTAAACTCGTCTAAATCTTTATTAAATCTTTTAGTTGCCTTTGTAGTTCATTTGTATTGTTCTCACTAAACTCATCTAAATCTTTATTAAATCTTTTAGTTGTCTTTGTAGTTCATTTGTACTTTTATAATGTTTGATGATGATATTTAACTTGGAATAAAATATGAGATTAATTTTGTTTAGATTAAAATATTATTTGAAAGTAGAATAATGATATAAATAGTCATTACATTTGGTCTAATTTACTTAGCTTATGCAACATATATTATTCTATTTTTATATTATTTCTTTTAGATCTCTATTCAATAACATAATTTCTAATAAAAAATATTTTATAATCTTATTTTTCATAAAAATTTATTTCATACAAATTTAAACTACTAATTATAAAAGTAGGAAGTAGTTAAATATGTAGAAGATGTAATTTTGTTAGGATCAAACTTAGAATAATTTTAAGCAAAAAATATTATTCTTTTCTCTCAAAACTCTCTTTTCTTTGTTCATCCCTTAGGATTATCATCGGCTAAATTATTGGCGGTAGCTCATGATTTTGTTATTTTCTTCATTACTTTATCTATTTTTTACTTTAATTAATACAAATTTGTATTTGCTTTTATGAATTTTTATGATTCTGTTTATTTATTTTATAACTTTGACGAGAGTTTTTAATTATTCATTTACGTCAATATGCTTCTTTTTATATAGAAGTTATTATTATTATCTCTAGTTTCTCTTATATAAAAATTATTATTATCTCTTTATGGGACTAATTTATAATATTATTGAAGCAATCGATTTATTTTTAATAATTTAACTAGACTCATTTAAAGACAAAAATTTCAAGCGGTGATTTAATATAATTACCGAGTAAAGCGTGTATTTCGTTGTTATACAAAATTCGATGCTCTATCAATATAATTGTGTTTCTTCAAAAAAAAATCATCCCTTTTCAAATTAAATTTAACATATTAGGTGCCAATATAAATTGTTATAGATCATAAATTTTATTTTACTTTTATATATATTGATAATTTTGTATTTATATTTCATAAATTATAATTATTCTCTTCTATCTCAAAAAAATAAAAATATTATTATATATAATTTAATTTTTTAGATCTGCCATTACATATCAAATGTATGAACAAAAAACTTATCAAAACAGTCGAAATATTTATCAATGTTTTCTACATGAATTGACATGGTAGTGCAAATTAATTTCTAATAAGTGTGTTGATGGTTATTTTTAATTATAATTTGATTCGAAAGTCTTTCCACAAATTTGATAGCTTAAACATCTAAAATTAGACTTTTTTTTAAAAAAAAGTTGATAAGCACCTAAAAACACTATACTTTTACAAGTGAAAAAAATCAAAATTTCTAAAAGAACACACCTTCATGATGAAAAATAAAAAAAAAATCTGTTATAAAATATAAATAATAAAAAACACCTAAAAACTAATAAGTCCCTAAAAAAAAGTATAAATTAACTAAATTTGATATTTAAATCTATAAATCGGACAAATTTAAAATTATTTAAAAATCACAAACATAAAATATAGAAAAATAAGAGAAAGAAAAGTCACCCCTAGCTAATAAGAAAGAATAAGAGATGAGAAGAACAAAGAAAATGGACAAAAAATGGAAGATGGATGGAAAGAAGATAAAGGCGCAAAAGGAGTGTTATTAAGAATTCAAACTTTAACAACTCCTATACCTCTCATACTGTTATGCTGATGTTGGTCTACAATGTGAGAAATCAACGAGAGTCTTTTTTGAGTTTATTTGATTAATAGTGTTGACAGTTAATAATGGAAATATAATAGCTGTTACATAGCTAGTCAATAATTGTACCCGATAAATATTTAATTATTTGACAAATCATATCATATATTAATTAACAATTATATAATTTCCTATCAAACACGTATTAAAATTTTTACATAAATTTTATTATAAATACATTTTATTTTTTCTATAAATATAAAGACAAAATATGATTGGCAATTAAATTATTATTATTATTATCATTACAAGAATGTCTTGTTTGAAAGGGTTAATTTGGGGAATGTGTTCAGTGGGCAGATCCAAGCATCTGGTTGGAGAAGCTCCATTTGTTATAGAATTATTGGGTTTAGATTATAGAGGATTGAGACCCTATTTTCGGAATCAACAAGCCAATTATAACATGCTTTAAATTTAAAGACTCTCTTCACTTAATTATTTCAAATCACTAACCGAAGTGCCTTGTCATGTCTATATTATTCTCCCCATGGAAATCAACTTTTGTCACCTTTTAGCAGCTCACTTGCCCATCCAATTTGCCAAAATGGACGCAACACACTCTTTGACTATAAACATCTCATTGGCATGAAATCATTTACATCATCCTATCAATAATTTCATTTGGAGCAGTGGTCTTGAATCCAATTCTCATCTACCGATCATAAAAACTTCCAATATATCAAGGAATTCTCTTTCTCCTATTGAGCTATAGGAAACGAAATTCCTGTCTACTAGGGAAAAAAACAAAAGAAAAAAGAGACATTGAAATGGGACAGAATCTAGTAGTGGTTAGGAATGAAAGTTAAGTTCCACCCGAAACTGTCAACCTGATATTTTATTTCTGCTTTTTACTGTAAAGTGAAGTAGAGGAAAGAAGGTTCATGAATTAACATCATATCCTAAGCAAGAAGTCAATTAACTATTCTACTAAAATTGCTTGTAGGAGGCCATGTACGATGCACGTAGCAAAGGTTGAATAACACTTGTTTCAAGCATCTTCTTTCCCATCATTAGGATTTAGTACCCATCATAATCTTGTTGCCTTCAAATTTATCCAAGAAAGAGTGAATGATTTTAGAGCTGCTACATATGCTATACGTGCTCACACTACTAATAAGGTGATAGCCGTTGGATCATGGTCTCAATAATTCCTGTGATATATCATTTCTCTCTCTCTCTCTCTCTCTCTCTCTCTTTTTTTTTTTTGGTGGGGGCGGGGGGTGTGCTGCATTTATATATGGTGTTGGTATGATGTACTAACTAGTGGACAAGCATTAAGTAAAGGCTGAATATAGTACATCATCTTATAAATGTTCCAAATATAATGAGCCTCCCTACCCTAATTGATTGCTACAGATAACATATATAGTGCAGCTGTTACGATAAGTACTAGGAAGTAGGAAGCTTCGTAGGAATTGAATTTAGTAGGGTTTTACAACCAAATCTTGCAAGTTCAAGAATTCTATTTATTACTTTTTTTTTTAAAAAAAAACTTAGTTTAAAATTCTATCATTAAATTTTACTTTGAAATTTTGTTAAGTGAAAGTGTCAATTCGGTACTATTAAATTTCACATGAAATGGTGTATAAATTCTATTCAGGTTGGTAGATTTACTGTGAGACCTACTACGAATCTATGAATTTGATAATGCTTTTAAATTAATAAATTAGTTTATGTTGAATAGATAATATAATTTAATGAATATGTTTACATAGCATTAGGTGCTAGATACTAAGGATATCTCCATGATCATGATGTCTTTATTTCGAGTACAATGTAAAATTACTATTTGATTATTATGGCACTTTAAAAGGAGAATGCGAGAGAGGGAAGAGGATGCTTTCAATTTATGCATTCCATTCATGTCTTTGGAAAAAGTGGTTCAATCTCAGGGGGACACAAAGCATAATTGGGGTTCCAAAAGTCAAGATATAGCCCAAGAGGCCAAGTCTATTTGGATCCATGCGCTCTATCTCCTGTGGCTGTAGAGGATACATACTTATCGAAAGTGGTGGAGAGGTCGTCTGCACTAATGCACATGCTCTAACTATAATCCACATCTATATATGGATACACCTCATGTGTCAAAAGCACAAGAGGTCATGCCCTTGCCTTCAAGGGAAACATTGCATCAGCCCCACTCCTTATATTAGTAATGTATGTTGCTCCTTTTCTAGGTGTATGAGTGGATGGTAAAAAAAAGGGCATATTTTCACTGCATTTGGTTAAACATTTTTTAGTGGGATCATGTTTTTACTAGCTTAAAATATTTGTATATCTTCCTCCAAATGATTGTTGCTTGATTATTGTGAGATGAAATCTTTACATTCTGAGGAATGAAATGGACTTTTACACCTTAAATTATTCCTAAAAATAAACTATTTTTCTACCTAATAGACTAGGAAAATATAGAGTAGTTGATATTACCTACGTTTTTTTATTCTAAAAAAAAAAGGAGCCGGAAAATATAGATAAATATCAACTACTATGCTAAGGTAGATATAAGTCTCTTTATATATACATCTACTTTCTTTTTTATTTTAGGGTGAGAGGCATTTTCTAATCAAATAGTGCATTTAATGAGATTAGAGAAAATATAATTATCAAATTAAGATAATTAGTTATTCAGTCTAATTTGAGAAAAAATTTTAAGATGAGCTGAGTTCACCATGTAGAATACTAAATAGTTCAATCTGAAATAGCTTTTTTTTTTTTTAATTTATTAGTGACATTTTGTAATGTATAGAGATTTTGCCATTAACATAATTCAATAATCAAAATAATGTGCAAATAAAATGAATATTCTTTCCATTCTGGTAATTACAAGTACTTAAAAGAAAACAACAACGAGAGAATCATCAAAGAGAGCGCACAGATACTGAGACAGTAAGGAATAGGATTGTCTTATTTAGCAAGAAGGGTTTCGTTGTGGTGATGGCAATGATGGAAATTGCAATTGTAATTATAAATTGTAATGCTAAAAAACGAGATCAATGAGAGCGACCTAATTTATACCCCATCGTGGTGCCTTCCTCCTCTTTCCAAAATTTGATGTGTAATCTCTATTTTCTTACTAATCATTCTTGTGTTTCCTTTTATGGGACTAAATTGTACCTTCTTCATTGGCAGCCCAAGTCCATCTTTTGCTTTTGTGTTTTCTAGGGAAGCCACTTTGGCTAACTTCCTAAGAGTTGAGAACTAACAAAGCAACCTTTTATCCTTGTTTAAGTAATGAACAGGCAGCTCTAGTTTTGTAAGTGTTTCATATTCTTAAGAAAAAAGGGAAAAATATTTGCTTGTGGTTCTCATATATGTTGAATTTTTGCATTGTACGAACCCACTAAAACCCCTTTTTTTTTGGCCAATTTGGTTTTTGATCACCCCAGAATCGCTGATTAATAGGCTTTTGTTGGGCCACCCCATTTGTTCTATTGTAGACACGGTTGATTGTGTCCAAACTCTAGGCCACCCATGTCAGATTCATGGCTGGCCTACACAAAATCTTAGTCTGTATAAGCCGAGTCCAGTGGCAACTGTGACCCATGTTTCAGAGCTAATGCGAAACAGAGCTATCCAATAGCAATTTTTCTATTCTGTTTGGAGCTCATGTCATTAGATTAAACAGGGATGTTTATACAAACTATATGGTTTTCTTAACTGGCTTTTATGGCTACAAGGCACAAACCCTAGTTAGATCAGGAGTATAAATTTTAAGAAAGAAATAATACAAAGTCGAGAGCAACAATATTATCCTCATTCTCTAAAAAAAAAAAAACAATATTATCCTCAGTATAAATGAACGATGTGAAGTAATATCAACCCAAAGTAAAATATTCATAAGGTTCAACTATCATTTATGGAATTAGAAAAATCACAATTAAAATTATATATATAGACTTCATGTTTGATTCTTCTCATAGTGAGAGATTTCATCAAATTTAAAGAGAGTTATTAAAAAAAAAAAAAAGTTACTTTTATCACATAACCTATAATAGCGATTTGGCCCATTCTACATCCCACCAAAAAAAAAAAAAAACTTGAAACACATATGTTGTAGAAAGGATATGCCTTGATATGTAGAAGAAAAAAAAACACCTAAATTTGGCATCATTTCCAAAAAAAAAATGGTGTGAAGTGTGAACAGACGACGTTAAAATGAAAGCAAGGGATTGAGAAGGCTATGATGGTGGAAGAAAAATGCTTTATTAAGTGGTTGACATTTATTAAAATATTGTCTGACTGCTTTATTTTTTATAGTAATGTGCGAAGGCTTACTTACATGCTTTTATTTGTACGTGAATGTGACTATTTTAGTTCTTAGTTACCTTCATGAATAAACTGCTACTGCTATGCTAGGTTCAAAGAAGGACATATATACGTCCATTGTTGATTTTGTTTTTTGGAGGAAGTACGATTTATTTTAACAAACACACTCCGACAAAAGAATCAACAACTTGGTTTTTGACAAATATATATACTTTCCTAATTATTCAGAAAACTTTAGTCTCATGCTTTGCAAAATTAATTAGTGTCTCCCGTTCAAGGCATTGAACTTCTAATTGTTTGTATTGTATTCTTTCACGAGATTTAATTCTAAATAATACATTTTTTAGTATTTGAAATATATTACAAAAAGATTATTTTTTATTTATAGGATTCAAAAAATTAAAACACAAATGCTTTATATTGTTAAGATGAAAATTTTTATTAGTTCCATCAATCATTGGCGATCACCATCGATCAACAACTATTATTGATATATCTCGAGTTAAGGATAATAAGTGATAATAAATATATATTTATATAATATATTTTTTATTTAGATGAATTTATTAAAATTTAGACAATGAGTTTCTCTTTTAAAAAAGGAAGTCATTTTGCTTAAAAAAGATTTAGTTTTTTCATTAAAGTAAAGCAATAAGTGATTAAGATTATCTTACATGTGTAAGATTCAATATTCACAAAACACGAAAGTTCTAAAATCAATCTATGTTATCAGTGTTAAAATTAGTTTTAAACAATTATTTATCATTTGTCAAACAATTATGTATAATATAACCACATATCACTGTTTTATGTTATGTGATAAAAAAAATTATTATATTAAAAAATTCTAAATAAAGAATAAAAAAATTAATTGTCATATAGAAAAGACTCTCTAAATAGGAAATTAAAAATCTTAATCGTAAAAATTCTAAATAGAAAACTAATATCATATAAACAAATTCTGGACAGCAAATCAAACAAAATTTAAAAAGTAAAAATTTTAAATAATTTTTAAATATATAACTAAAAAACCAAAAAAGTAAAAAAAATTTTAAACATGAAATTAAAATTAAAATTAATTCTATTCATTGTTTGAAATTATGAATATATAAGAGGTAGCGATATAGATCGTCAAAAATTATTTTATTAAAGTTTAATAAGTTTTATTTTAAAACTATGTTATACAAAAATAAATTTATAAATCAATAAATAATCTTTTATTATAATTCTCTCTCTCTCAAACACGCACACCAATCTTTTATTATAATTATCCCTCTCTCTCTCTCTCACACACAGACATATATATATATATATATATATATATATATCAATTAATATTATTTTTGATTATGAAATACCTAATGTCATTTCAAATTTAATAAATTTTTTCTTAAAATTGTATTACATAAAATTGAAAATATGAATCAATAGATAATCAATTATTACAATTAACTCCATATAAAGTTATAAATTTCAAGAAATTTATTTTATTATTTCATTTACTCGATAATAAGTTTTTATCAAATAATAATTAATCATTCAATTAAAATTTATTATTATTTTTTTACTTAAAATTTATTATTATAATTATTTCGTGCAATGTGCGAGTTTGCGATTAGTTATACTTAATTATAACAAGCCTTTTGATGAATGACACATAAGACATATCACTTATTTATACTTCAGTATAGACAATTCAAACATCATGAAACATTAGTTGGAAGTAAAACAAATTAATTTAGTTAGAGGTGGTGGAGGGAGAGGGGGATCATTACTAACTCCATTCGAAGTACAACCTTGGGGCCATTTATTCAGTATTCAATTACGGAAGTAAAGGCAATGACACTAATCCTCTTCAAGCCTCACCCATCAAGTGTCCTCCTCTGAGGTAAAGACAGTGACACTAATCCTCTCCGCAATCACCCTCCATCTATAATTGGTTTGAATATGTAGTCTTTATTTATTTCTTGAGTTTAAGTATGTAATCCTTATTAGTCTAAATATGAAAATTTTAAAAAAGGTCTAATAGTTATCTTAAAATTGTACTCACAAATATATTTAATTTTAAGAATTTTGATGAATCAAATAAGAAAATAAATCTCATCAGATTTAATCCAAATTGGTCTCTTCATACTTCTTAAAAGTGCAGGAGATTCTCGAATTTGAATACTTTCAACATCAATATGATGAGAACTTACTATTTTATCAGTGAGGAGAGACTACCCTCGATTATATGGTCCACTATCTATTGAACCTTCACTTAAAAAAAAGAAAAAGCTCCAAGAAATGCATAACCCAAACTAGAGATAATAAAATATGACTGACCTTATAGTTTATGGAAGTTTACAATAAATCACAAGAATGATACTGATTTGAGAATATCATAGATTAACATATAGGCAGATTAGCTACTCATGTATGATTCCAATTGTATACTTACTCACAAAAGGCCAGATTTACATGGGAAAATTCCCAAGAAAATGATCTGGAAAACAAACATAGAGTAGCTCCTGGCCCCTAGCAACAGAATCTGCAGTTCTTACAACTAAACAACAGTTGACTTGATACCCTAATTAACAATTTTACATAGTCCATTCATTCCAAACTACTATTGCCGGACGCCATGCATGACAAATATGTTCAACATTACAATGTTCTCACCATTCTTGTTGACAGTCTAGCTAGGTGCATGATCCTTAGCTCATCATAAAACAAGCGATTTCAATAAGAAGCTGTTCGATCATGTTATACACACACACAGAGTAACTTTGTTTAAAACAAAACGCTGTATTTTGGTATATTTTCACCTGTTACAAGCAAGATGTTAACGTTTAATATGATATATGCACATGGGTAAAAACAATAAGGTACAGGGACGGACTGATTACAACCGTAAATCTCACCATTAACCAGAAAAGAGTTTCACAATGTAAGAGATACATCCTTAAACTAATGCAACAGTAACCAAGGATTAAATTAAGCTTGAATCAAATTGAACTAGAATGTCCAGCTTTCAACTAATTATGATTTGCTTTTTTGCACTTTAAACACACCATAAAATTAACATGGTATGGTGTATACTTAATTTCCTCTAAAGAATCAATGTAGAGCTGCATTTGCTGATTCATCGTTCTTGGATTTGCAATTCTAAACTAAATATATCATTATTGACTAATTTCCTTCCATATGCATGCTTCACCAAAATGTCTGCCTTAATTTCCTTTTAGGGGTCCAATCTCATCCATCATATGTGGTAATGACACCTATATATATATATATATATATATATATATATATATGAGAATAATATACACCAATAGAAGTTCTTGAAATCTATATATTTTGCCTCTATAATCAAGCAATACCAGTCAATTACAGTCTCTCCTGTACAACACACTTTAATAGGCATAAATATTTGGAGGATGTATTAAGATATTTACCGGTCATGACCAAGTCGAAGCTCCAAATCCACTTCATCTTCTTTTGAAACTTCCCTTTTCAGTTTATCATCATCATCATCCAGATGATTGGATCCTATTTGCAAGCTCAAATTTGCACCCCAAAGTTGTTCATCATTCATGCTCGACGACTGATGATGATGGCTTGGAACAAGACAATCACCAGTACCATGGTAATAACTGTATGGTGGGTGCAGCTGTGTCGTGCTAGAAGACCCTACTGGAGGCTGAAAATACATGGAATTATACTTCCTTTGAGCCTCCAAAACTGGATAGTAGCTGATGGGTTCATTTGAAATCGGTCCCATGAAATTAGGGTTCATGTGATCCTCACTACTTTTTCTTGAAGGTGAAGAACTAGAAGTGATGACTTGCTTGGTCTTAGCTCGATCTTTTCGATGTATGTTCATGTGACCACCTAAGGCCTGCGCGTTGGTGAATCCTCTCTTGCAGAAAGTGCATTCATAGGAGCGTTTAGAACTAGTAGTAGTAGTAGAAATAGCAGCAGAAGTAGCAGTTACGGCATCTTCGTTGACTTGTTCTTGGCGATCACTATTTTCTTCGCTTGATGAAGAATCTGATCCCATGTGGAAAGAATTGAACTTTCTTGTGATCAGTTGTCAACACAAGATTTCTAGCTTGTAATTAACAAGGAGAATTCAGGCTTAGTGAAAGACAGAGAGAGAGAGAGAGAGAGAGAGGGAGGAAGGAGACAATATATATATAGAGAAGAAAATATTATAAGGTGGGGCTGTTAGTAGAAAAGAGACAAATCAGAAGACATTGGCATTCTCATTGCGACCTCTGTGTATTTGTACTATGTGGAGACAATTTTTTGGCGTTTGCTATTAGACTCTTCCCTTTTGGTCGGCTCTGTGACAGATCCATGTATATAAATTTTATTTCAAGCACCTTTGATTTGGTTATAGAATTTAATCTCTTATGTACCTTTCATGCTTCTAGTTTTCTTAACGCCTGTATTGTTTTGCAATTCTGTCCAAATTTTTGGAGCTTCCCCAACATTGTGTTCAATTAATTATTTATCTAGCTAAATAGTTAGCAGATAAACCAAAAAAAAAACCCTATTTTTTCCTTAATTAGGATCTAAGTAGAGTTTATATCCGAAATTTCAGTTTTAGGATGACTTTTATATCATTTAGTCATTTCTCTCATTACATATAGTTGATCTTAATTTTTTTTAAAACAATAATTTAACTCTAATTAATATTCAAATTTGAAATATCACAGTTTTACAGGTAAATTCAGTATTATTAATTTAAACATGCATTAATTTGATACTAATAAATTTAACTAAAATGTGTTGTTTGCATTTATTACTTCACTATTGTGAAACTACCTTTTGTGTTACATCACGAATATGCTTATTAAGTACAGAAACAATCTGAACTCAAAAATCTTGCAGTGAATGGATACCATGATGCGAATATTAAGCAGCAAAATATAGGCAGGCATTGAAAACAAATGCCATATGGTTGTCTTAGGAAAGATCATTTCCCTTTAAGGCATGCTGGGCTACAATTCTAAGTCACTAAAAGTGGTTAAAAAATCAAATCAAACTTTGTTCTATACATATCATGTGAACAGTGAGTAATATATGCATAGACCATCATGTGACCTAATATTTGATTATTTCATCCAAAGGGAAAGTTTCTTTGAGGTCCAATAAGGTCATTCAACCTCGCTAGCTAGGTATAATGTCCTATCCACATGCCTCATTCTCATTCAATTAAATTCTAGCTAGCTTCAACTAAACAATTAACTCACCCTAATATCTATGATCTAATAACGAGAAACTAGGAAAGGGAAAAGAAGGAGCAGTTCAAAAGGAATATACTGATGTAACTTATCCCATATTTTTTTATGGGAAATTTTCTAACATACCATATGTCTTTTAGTGTGGTACTTGGTTAGCTGGTTTCTAGTTCTTCTTGGACTGAAATTAAAGACGGCCAAACAACATATAACTAACGCGTTTACAGTACTTCCAAGCTTTGACCCTGTCCTCCCACCTGGCTTTATCTTTTTCAATTATATCATATTATGTGATCATCTTTGATTAGTTTTAT
>CATIWR010479608.1:0-13258 GCA_949677035.1 Omphalea diandra | reverse complement strand
AATATGTAAAAAAATAAAGTATTTTATTATATTTTAATTTATTTAATTTAATATATAAATTATTAGCATTATATTCTTATTAGTTATTTTACTTAATAGCAATAATTAGATAAATTTTATCAAATACTTGATATCAAATTGCTATAAGTTACTAGTTATCAACAACCACTATCAACTATAAGTTATATTCATCAATTTTCTCAAATAAATTCTTCAATTAATTTTACTAATTCAATGTAGCACACTAACTGTTAATTTGAGCTCAGACAAAGCATATGCAATACACTGTTAACTAAAATTTTATCTTATAAATTAAAAAAAAACCATTTCACATACCTATATTTCATTTTTATCCCATTTGTTGTTTTTTTTCCAATTTATTGGCAACCAAACGCCAAACACAAAAACAAAATACTCACAAATCTCTCTCATCATCCATCAACATAACAAAAATCAAGCAATCCATAGTTTATGTGCATAACTAATTCTTTGAAATTCTATAAATCAACTCAAAAAACTCTTATGTATTTTAAATTCACTCTAAATCAAGCTTATCCCATAAGTATGTTTTTTATTTCTTCAATTCAAGCAAAATAAATTCTGTTATTTAATAACGCATACAATTAAAATAAACAGTCCCATGATAAAAAAATTTTAAAACATCAATTTTAATTTACACAAGTTTATTATTTTCTAACAAAAATAAAGGAATCATTCTTCGATATGATGAGAATGGGTTTGATTCTTATAAAGGACAACATAAATATTAGTTCACGCTAAGTTTGACTCTTATAGATGATGACACTAGGGTGAGAATGGAGAATTGAAAATTTCAAATTGGACTGAAAAACTGGACTGATTTGGCATTGAAACCAAAATATTTGATTTTTTTAAAAAGTTTTCAAACCGAATCAGATTGAAAATAAATAAACGAGACAGTTTTAGAGATTTTGTGATATCCAAATCGAGAATCAGACCGAACCGTACTCAACCGTAGATGACATTGCCCATATTTAGTGCTGGTAGATTATGTTTGATTTTTTGTGGTTTCGTTCTCTTGTTTTGAATAAATACAAAAAAATGGGAAAAGATTTTTAAAGAATAAAAGTTCTTAATTGATTATTTGAAAGTTATGATGCAAAATACATAAATTATTTGATTTTCTTCTAATTAAATATTATAGATAATTATTTAAAAAGTTATGCGATAACAGAACAAGGATTATTCAAGGTGAAATTATATATCTAATCCTTTCTTTCCTTAGATCTTTACCAAATTTTTTACTCAAAACGTGATCCAATTTTGACAGCACGTTGTTTAATAGCATATAATGTCGTTTAAATATTGTTTAATAGCAAATGGGGAGAAATAAGAAAAGATTTTTTTAAAAAAAAAATATTATTTTTTATTTAAAAATATATTTCACATATTTTAGTATAAAGCGCACAAGACATATTCCTCAAGTAAGTTAAAATAAGAGCTATTTGACTATAAATTGCAAAAATTTATATTAATTAGGTCAAAATAATTAATTTGGATATTTTTAGATATTAATTCTAATTTGGAGAGGTAAATTGAACTAGAATCTTTAGTAATAAATTGAAGTTGAAGGTTTGAGATTTTTTAAATTATTAAATGTTTTTTTTTGCTTTGTTGAGTCTTTGATTTAAAATTTTAGAATTTTCGTATTAATGATCGTAATTAATGAGTGTAGTTAGCAAATACTAAAGATAAGAGAGATTAGAGTTAAAAAAGAAAGGGTTATGATAGAAAAAGAAATTTTAATATAAAATGGACTATTATGAATATTTGATATGAAAAAATCAAATAAGAAATTACTTAATTATGTCAAACGACATGAGTTTGGTTCACGTAATCAAAGCCCGACCACAGTTTGAAAACTTTGAAAACCAACCATTGCCCGCTTCTCTTCTCTGCGTTCAACCCCTTCACCCTTATCCATCTCTAGTTGAATTCGTAAAAAGGAGGGAATTCAAATGGTTGCCATGTTGGTGGGCTCCGGCGAGAAGTCCGATGCTGATGACTCTCTCTTACCGTGGCGACTGTGCATGCTTTTCTCTTCTCTTCACTTCATTTCTTTGTCTTTACTTTCGTGTCAGTGTGATCTCAAGATCTGACTGATTCAATCTCCAGGTTGATAAAGAAGGCACTAGACAACAAAGCCTTCAGTAGTTGGGATCTAAACAAGTTTATATTAGATTGTATAATGACTTTCAAAAAAGACGACCGTTACCGGAATGACCCAGATTTCTCAAGATCTGGCTCCTCTATGTAATTTTTTTTTTTTTACTCTAATTTGATATTACTGTAGTAACACATTATGTTTTATCTTTTTCAAAGATTTATACTGTTGTTTTGATTATTTTCGGTTTTTAATTGTTTTGCTGCTTCAGTTAGACTTTGGACAATTACTTTCATTATAGAGAAACAACCAAGAATGGAAATTCTATAGTTAAAGGACTGTTTGATTAGATAACAGTATCATTTTAAGTTGTACTGATTGGAGGGAGTGGTCGATTTGGTAGCTTTTTTACAGAAATGCTTGGGGGCCATTATTCTCTTCAATTTGTTTAACCGTTAATAGCTCGAATTGGCGTGTGCATTTTTTTTGTATGACGGGTCAGTTTTAGTTATTCATTTTGAAGTTGTTCTAGGTGGAGGTAGTGCTAGAGGTCGTTTTTAGATGTTCAAGGGGCCATTCTTGTCTTCGATTTGCTTAATATTTAATAGCTTGAATTTGGGAGTGTGGATGAAAGATTGGTTATTTTTGGGTTTATTTATGGTGCTACAGTTGGAAGGCAGGGATGATCATGAATTAGTTTTCAAAGAAATGCAGGAGAATAACATATTTATCCATCATTCTTTGCTTTATGAACTGTATGCTGGTTTTCTTGAAGCTAAAGAGAATTGGCAACAAGCACACATGGTTTATCAGATTCAAGGTCTCTGCCTCTTTTTTGCCTATGTCTTTTTATTTGCATTGTTGCTACTTTTTGTTTCTTTAAAGCTTAAAATATTCTATTGTCATAACAGGAAAGCCAAACCCCTTGAAAGGTTGAAGGCCGCGCATGTTTTATTTCTTGACAGAATATCTCACAGGATAAATGCTTGTTCACTTGAAAAGGTATGCAAACTGACCCTATACGAGAAACGATGTTGCACTCTTGATTTTTTTCTCTGGTTTTTCTTATGTTGTCTTGTCTGTGAATTAGATTTAATGGTCTGAAGTCTATTGTTCTGTGCAAAAATTTTACTAAGTTCAAGTCAAGACTCTTATTTTATATAGAGTAATTTGTTTTTGGCAAGTTTATGCACATGGAAAATTTTGATAAGGAGTAAACAATAAACAGTTACACTGTACAATGGAAGGACTTCAATTATTCCTTCTCTTTTTCTCCTTCGAAAGGCCTACTTAATGCTCCCTGCACCTCCATGCATGTTGTGAATCTGCAGGTGTGAAAAAGATACTCTTTTCCACCCTTTTTTTGGGTGTTATTTTTAGATATTACATCTCTGGATTCTTCTTTTGTTTCCCTGTAATCCTTTAATTCTCTTATTTTTATAAAAAATCAGTATTTCATCAACTCTTGTATTATGGGGAAATTTCTTTCTTTCTTTCCTTCTTTCCTTTTTTTTTTTCCTTATAACTGTTTAACTTTGTATTCGAAGCACCTTTCTAATATGATAACACGCCTTTACTTTTGAAGTTATACCAGCAATATAAGTCAAGAATTCAGCTTCACTTCATATTTGCTTCTGTTTTCAGTGGAATGGATATCTTTGATTGAAGTTCTGGTTTATTCAAATTTATAAGTGCATTCGATCCCTATTTGCAGATTGATGGTGATGAATCCATCGGGCTGAGGCAAAATTGCATTAATCCATGGTCCACCTCTACCAAGGAAGAATTGTTGAAGAGGATAACTCCTGAAATTGCGAGATATGATGTAAGATAATTTAGTTATTATTATTGTTTCTGTTCATTGATTTATCTTATCAGTAGTTAGTATTACAAGAGTTTCATTTGCTCTTGTTTTAGGGATACCATCCAAGTAGTAAAGCTTACTCTGGGAAAGTCGACTTATCTTCTTTGGGAAATGCATCGAGAAATAAGATTGTCAAGCTAGGTGAGCTTCATGTTTATGTCTGCATGGATATCCAAAACTGTTTTTTAGTCTTTTGTCATAACTGGAATCTTTCATGTTTGGGTATAAGCTTAATTAAAGTTTTGCAAAATCACTGTAGCTTTATGCTTTGGATGTGAGTGAAAGTGATTTAGTGATGAATAATTTTGAAGAATCAATGTGAAAATAAGTACAAGATATTTTTGTTTGATTTTGAAAACAAATAATTCAATAGTAAGAGAAATTCTCCAATATTTAAAATTTTCCCACAAATTTCTGTTAAAGTATCTTCTTATCACTTTGTTTTCAACATTTCTATTATACTATTTTTGTTTTCTTTGTTTTGGTTTTGGAAGTGTTATATAACTCTTTTCTATTTATATTACTGAAAATATATTGATGGAGAAAAGGACAGATCATATCAATACATTTAAGATTTGACCTTTTGAGCTGATCATTGACACACAACACATTCATTTCATGTGTGATACTTGATACAGAGAGCATTGATTTGTTTTATTCTAATAAATAGATTGTTTTGCAATATGATAATTTTGCATTAATTTGTTTTATTCTAATAAATAGATTGTTTTGCAATATAATAATTTTGGGCAGTATGAATTTTGTAGATAATGTAAAATGATGTACAGTTTCTGTGCTTTTATGGAGGCATGTATTCAATACTGGATGTTCAACATTTGTTATTCTTAAATACACATATTCTGATGCTTGAAGGTCGAAAGGAGTACCAAATCAAGGGTTGTGCTGGCCAAGGTGGTTTTGCTAAAGTATTTAAAGCATATGACAACAGTAATCCTGATGATGTTGTTGCATTAAAGGTAGCTATTTTCCTATCCTCAATAAGGATCGTTTATATTCATTTTAGGTTGCATTAGCATAATGACGTCTGATGTCTTGCAGATGCAAAAGCCTGCTTTTCCGTGGGAATTTTATATGTATCGTCAACTTGATCAGCGGATCTCAAACAAGCAAGTATGCATTCCTTATGCTTTCATTATTTTCAGTATCTGCTGGTTTAAAGAAAGCTATGGTTCTTGATATTGCAATTCTGTCAGAGGTCAAGCTTTGGTTTTGCTTGTGGAATGCGTGTATTCTGACTGTAGCATACTCATCTGTGACTACCTATCCCACGGGACACTCCATGTAAGCTTTCTTCATTCTGTACCTATTTTCTTATTCAGCAAGTCATATCGAATACAAGTGCTTTGATGCAATCTTGTGCAGGATGTCATAAATTCATAAGTTGTCACTGGCAAGTATATGGAAGAGGTTTTATGTATTTATTACACCACAGAGATGCTCCAAATGCTAGAAGCCATACATGGTGTTGGCAGAGTTCATGGTGATTTCAAGCCCGATAATTTACTTGTTCGCTATTCCAGGTAAAATATGTTTTCCATCATGGACTATGGCAACACGCATTGTAACTTGTTGGAACTTTAGGATTCTAGACATTCTTTTTAACTTGGAAAAACTGGGACACTTGCATCTAAATCCATTGCATCATATAGTAGAAGGGTGGGTCGGCTGTTTTCAAACTCTTAGCTTTCAAGTGACATCCTTGGAATCAGAACACTATGACATTTGATAATACTTGGTTAAGAGGACTTGTTTGGTCCATTTATAGACGGTTGACATCATTACATACTCATTCAAACAACAATAGGCCATTTTCAATTAACTAAGTTTTCTCTCTTACGAAATTCCTACTTGCGGCTTCAGCATATCTTTCCATTACAGGAAACTGTCTTAGTTTCAGGCATATACCTCATAACATCATTCTCCACTTCAAATTTCATCCAAAATATCCTTCTCAATTGCGGTATTTTTCTTTTTGCTACTATTGTTGCTGTTATTCCTTTCACAATTCTCCTTCGCTGGCTAGAACCATAATTCGATGTGTCTTTGCAAATAATATTTCTGTTTTCATGCTTGCAAATCTCTCTTCCACTGGGTCAGCCCAGCTATCTTTCCATGAAATTGATGAATCTTTTGTCGTTTTCAATACCATTCCTCTATTAGAACCCTGCTTTTCAGCCATGGAATTAATGCCAAGCCAAGAGATTTGTCTAGCACAGTAACATGTGCCAAGGAATTTCCATGCGTCAGAATTGTTTACAGTGCCCAAAGAGTTTTATTTCAAAGGTGATGTCACCAATATAGATGAGAATTAATCAGTTGACTTTTGACAGGGATGAACTTACTGAAGATGGATTTAAGGGCCGAACTCGCCTTTGGGCTAATCAGGTTTGATTTATTTATCAGATATTAATTTTAATAAAAGTTGTTTGCAATTTGTGCTTAGAATTTTCATGTGTAGGGCCTCTGCCTTGTTGACTGAGGGAAGGGGATAGACCTGCATCTCTTTCTTGATGGCACAGAATTTGAGGGAGATTGCCGGACTTCTGGCTTTCGCTGTATTGAAATGCAAGAAAATAAGCGATGGAGATTTCAGGCCAGAGTCTAGTTAATGAATTCAAAGAACTATTGCTACTTTTATTTGACTGACACTTCAAAAAATTTCTCTTTTCTCCTTCAGGGGGACATCTATGGCCTCTGTGTTGCTGTCTATATGATGCTGCATAATTCTTACTTGGAGATTGAAAAGAAAGCATCATCTAATGGTGGCTATGTTTATAGACCAAAAACATCTTTTAGGCGGTATCTTTTACATTTGCATTTCTGTAAGCATTTCTTAATTGCGCCAAAGTTTCTGTGCTTTGTGCAGTACGTTGTGCCAACTTTTAACGTCCCTAGATTTGAATGAATAAATTTGGAAATCTTATGTGTCGTTGTGTCTCTATTTACTTTTTCTTTTCCAACTCATTATTGTTTAAGCTCCTTATTCTTCTCCCTCTTCATCTGATTTCCAATTTTCTTGTAAAATTGCCTTCAGATATTGGAATGTTGAACTATGGAAGGAACTGTTTACACAGCTGCTTAACAATACCCTTCACAATGATGAAAAGTTATTGCAGAACTTGAGGGAACGCTTCCAGGATTACTTGTTCTCTAATCATCAACTGTTCTGGAAACTAAAAGACTTACTGGAAAGCAAAGGCGTTCTTTTTGTTCTATTTAACTTGTTTTCAACCCTTCCTCCAGAATTTTATTATAACATCTTGTAGTTAAATTTATATGCTGTTCAAATGAACACAGTTTACGAGGTAAAATCTTTCACCTCAGCCTCACTTTGCAATACATGTGCCCAGATTGAATCTTGTTTCAAATTTTATGGTTGATTTTGTCTTGAACATTTTATTTCCTGCAGAAATTGGTCCATTGGAAGAGGATCTTGTCACTGGAGCAACTTGCAAGCGTGAAACAAGCTAGCTTCAAAAGCAATGGTGCCTGCTTTCTTATCAGGTATAGCAAAGATATGATGATTCACATGTGCAAGTGTTATAAGCTTGAACCAAGGGTTGTTTGCCAAAGATTTCTTGAATGCGTGTAAAGGCTGCTCTCTCCAGCAAAAACATGTATTGTATACGAAGCTGCAAAAAGAAAAATGTTGAGAAGATTCATTTCTTATTTTTGTTAGTCCAGGATGAGGAACAGAAATTCACATAATCACCTCATGCACTTTGTATCTTCTACTCACTGAAGCACAGATGCTGGAAAGATGTTTGATATGGTTGGTGGCATGCTTAAGAGTCCATGCTGATGGATGACTGCAGCACCATTAGTCCAACTAGCATCACTTTCTCTACAATTTCTAGCTCAAAAATGAGGGTCTCAGCTTGTGTGGGGACAGAATTGTATCGACCTTCAATGCTACTTCAAATTTCTGTGGTAAAACAACATGAAAATCAGAATCTTTTGCAAGCTTAAGTTGGCATTGGACATGCTCACAAAGGAAAAAGTAGATAGCCTTATCAATATAATATTTGATATTTCTTTTCCAATAATGGGAAAAGGGGAGCTAATCAGGAATCAACGCTAAAATTAAATCTCACTAATACAATTTTTTAATATTTAAAAAAATCTTAATTGAGCTGAATTTGGGATGGATCTTCAATTGGTTTAATTTTTTTAAAATTTTTATATAGTCAAAATTAAATTAAAATTTTTTTTGAAAATAAATAAAATCAAACTGAATTTCAAGTTGATTCAAACTAAACAAAATTGAATGCCCATCTTTGCTGAGCCTCGAAGTCCAAAAAAATTGCCACTCAGTTCAACGACAAGTAGTCTGAAAACTAACCTCTCAACGTTACAGTACTACATTATAGTGACAAGGTCAAAGTGGTCATTTCAACGAAAATGCAGAAAAAAAAACCCTAGCAGCCAGAAGCTGACCCCGTCATCCTTATATATAAAGGAGGAGTTAGTCTTCGTCCATTTTTCCTTACATTTAGGAGGTCGAGACTGCACTGCCGGCGCTACCTCTCCTTTCGCAGACCTCTTAGGTTTGCCTTTCTGCAGGAAAATGAGCATGATTTTTGAAAAATTATTTTGTTTTGACTTTAGAAAATCTAAATTTGTTGCATCATCGACCAAGTTATTTACTTTCTCTTTAATATTTATTTATTTAATATTGAGGTAGTAAATTAATGCTTGTATTTTTTTTTTAATGTAGTTTGTTGTGGATGATTTGGTCAGGAAGTGTGATCTTGAAGGTTTTGTTATATTGGAATTTTGTGGCTTAAATTGATGCAGTTTGTTGTGCTGTTGACTAGTTTTATTATTTGAATGAAAAAGGAAATCAAATATAAGATTTTAAGATGCCGTTCGGATGGGACAGTGAATTTGATTTTAGTAGAAATGAAATTGAACTGGAGTGAATTTTCATGCTTTGTTTAGTCAATGGCATGTTAGATCACTGCCTAGTGGTGGTATTAGCACATCTTAATTGTTGCTAACTATTTGATTATGCTTTCCAGTGTTATATTTAGTGAAGGTTGTTCTCATGGTATACAAACTTTTGGGGATTAACTAAATTGCTTTCGTTGTAGTTGTGTTTCCTTCACTTGATAGTTACTTAATTGTTGCATTTAATAAATGGATTGAAATAAGTTTCTTTGAATATCATTTGGTGTAATTTTTCTAGGTCACCTTCTTGAGTTGTGAAAATGGCAGATGGATCATGGCATCCATCAGTGTACCAGAAGATAAGTGGGCAGTCCTCTCTCATTTCTAAGCTTTCCTCCAGCTTGTACACCCGGAAATATAGTGCAAATGGCAATGGTCTCCAAAGCCGTTTTCATCCTGCACTTCAGGGCTCTGGTCTGGCATGTATGATGCCACTTTCTCCTGTGTTTGTACAAGCACCATCTGAGAAAGGTGCTAGTGGCTTTTTGATTGATTTCCTTATGGGAGGAGTGTCAGCAGCTGTCTCCAAGACTGCTGCTGCTCCAATTGAGCGTGTTAAACTATTGATTCAAAATCAGGATGAGATGATTAAGGCTGGCAGACTGTCAGAACCATACAAGGGAATTACTGACTGCTTTGCTAGAACCATTAAGGATGAGGGTGTACTTGCTCTTTGGAGAGGCAACACTGCTAATGTTATTAGATACTTCCCAACCCAGGTCCTTTGTCTTTTTTCTGATTCTTTTTTTTTAATGTGTTCATCTCTTATTTTCTGCTGTATTGTGCGTATTGTTTTGTTAATTATTGTTTAAGGGTCATGTCGTCTAATGATCACTAAATTCTGTTAGGCATTGAAACAATATATGTCAGGACTTATAATGTGATAATCGCTATTACCATTCATGCCCTTTGATTGGAAAGGAAATGAGGAACATGTCATTTGATAGTGTCTTAAAGTTGTAAGGATGCAGCCTTCCCGTTATCATTTTACTTCTGCCCTTGCCTTCGCATTTTGTTGCTTATCTTATTCACACTGTTGTCTGTGTATTAGGCCCTGAACTTTGCATTTAAAGATTACTTCAAGAGGTTGTTTAACTTTAAAAAAGATAAAGATGGATATTGGAAGTGGTTTGCTGGGAACTTGGCATCTGGTGGAGCAGCGGGTGCTTCATCTCTTCTATTTGTTTACTCCTTGGATTATGCTCGTACGCGTTTGGCCAATGATGCAAAGGCAGCTAAAAAGGGTGGTGAGAGACAGTTTAATGGTTTGGTTGATGTTTACAGGAAAACCATCCAGTCTGATGGTATTGCTGGTCTTTATCGTGGATTCAATATATCTTGTGTTGGAATCATCGTGTACCGTGGTCTCTACTTTGGAATGTATGATTCACTTAAACCTGTGGTTCTGGTTGGTAATTTACAGGTATGATTTTGGCATTTCTACTTTTCTCTACCTTGTCTCCCCTCCCCCTCCTTATCCAGCAAAAAGAAATTTCTGCATAGTTAGCTGTGGCTACATATGATATGGTGATTTAGTTTTGGAAATGTTTAGTCTCTTGTTTCTTAAATTTTGGGCATATGAAATTTGATGCACTGAAGCCATCTTAATACTTGTAAGGTAGGCTAGTGTTGTTTGCTCTGTCAATGTTTGAATCAAATCTGTATGTGTAATGTTTCTTTTTTCTTTTTGGGATCTTTGCAGGATAGTTTCTTGGCTAGTTTCTTACTGGGTTGGGGAATTACAATTGGTGCTGGATTGGCCTCTTATCCCATTGATACAGTCCGTAGAAGGATGATGATGACCTCTGGAGAAGCTGTGAAGTACAAGAGCTCTATGCATGCGTTCTCT
Organism: Omphalea diandra; assembly: GCA_949677035.1. NCBI lineage: Eukaryota > Viridiplantae > Streptophyta > Magnoliopsida > Malpighiales > Euphorbiaceae > Omphalea > Omphalea diandra. Next base: position 2,431 of record CATIWR010479608.1, on the reverse strand, counting down.
CAAATCATCAAGAATGAAGGTTCTAAATCGCTCTTCAAGGGAGCTGGTGCAAACATCCTGCGTGCTGTGGCAGGTGCTGGAGTGCTTGCTGGCTATGATAAACTTCAGGTCATTGTCTTTGGCAAGAAATATGGATCTGGTGGTGGGGGTTAATATGTTTACTGGTGGAATGATGATGATGATGAAAGAGTGATGATATGCTTGTCTAGATCATATTCTCAAAGTTTGAATAATTTTTGGAGGAACAATTTTTGGGAATTAGTTTTCAGCATATAGTTTCCTGAACCCTTTCAATTTTGAGTGGTTTAGTATTAATATCTTTTGTATGAGAATGACTAGACAATGTACCCTTAAAATTTTTTTGCTTACTTGAAAGTGTTGTGTTATATGCTCTTTGCTATTAGCGCTCCAAGAAAACTACAGGCCCCTAGTTACTTGTTAGAATTTCCAACATTAGTCCAAAGGTGTCGTTAATATCCACTGTTGTTGAGATGGTGTTTCTACGCCTCTTTGGTTTCTTTCCATTGTTCTTTGTATTATCATCGTAACTGGATGCCGTATGAAGGAAAGTCGTTAGAAGCAGAAGCCTGAAACTGCAACCAAAACGTGACACTAAATAGAAGTTGCATGCTTTGTGGGCGGCTAGACATTGTCAAAGAACAAAAATATGAGGATATGGCCTCAATCGACCCCAAGTCTGGATTGAAGCTCATTTTATAGACCGACTAGTTTGAGGTTTAAACTGAGCAAAAACTCGAGATGCGTTTTATGTGGAAGAATCGTAAATTTTATGAAATGAACTAATGAATTTGATCATCTAAACATCCCTTGATTCTAGACCAAAAGTACTGTTTAGGACATGAAACTTAAAAGATGTGAGCAACAAGTTTGAAGAAAATCTGAGATGTAATTTGTTATCTTCTAGACTCATGTTTATCCCTTATCCCTTCAATTTCAAGAAATATTAGCTTTTTTTTCTTTGGGGACTGAAGCTGTCTTTCTCCTTCTCCACTTCAAGAAAACTGTGAAGACTACCATGGAACATGGAAGGAGGTAAGTCCTTATCGTGCGCATCATCTTCCGTTAAACCCGTTTTTCTAAACCAATATTCTGCAACTAATCCTAGATCTTTATTTCAATTCATTTGTATTTAGTGGTATCATGAACTAACATTCTTGCAATATACAATTTCTTTTCTTTTTTGTGTAATATGCTGAACGTGGTGAATTCATTAGGAAAAAAAAATTCTATCAAACATGTTAATACTTGAGTTAATCTAGATAATCTCAAGATTAATCTTACATTAATCCTATGGAAGCATGATTATGGCTGGCACAAACTATATTCATCACCACCAATTCTTTGTCTGGTACTGTTGCCACATGAAGCTTTCAGAAGGCAACAGAAACTGCAAAGAATGAGACACAATATTTGGCTGCATTGTAATGGTCATGCTTATCTACTTGAACAATGAAGACCAACCTCCCCCAAAAATATGTGTTTAAGGTTATATGTAACGGTTAACTGTCGCTGTAATGGGTCGTTGAAAATTTTCTTTGCTGTAATCTATCATCAAGAAAAGAAATCAATGTTTTCCATTGGACATGAGCAACATGATTATAAGGAAGACTTGACAAAATTCATAGTTGGTGAAGAAAGAGCTACTTCCTTAGTCCTTACATAAAGAGGCATTACTCACTACCTTAACTACCTTCCAACCTTAAACACACCCTAAACTATGGCTTCATTTTGGCTTAATCCTATTCCTTCCCTCGCCTTATTAACCCTCTTGCTATCACACCAATATTTCTTGTTTAACAATGTAGCTGCAAAGCACAGTTTCTCTGCTCATCATCGCCATCGATCCCACAGCCATTCTTCCACTTCAAATCCAAGACTGCAAAAAGCTTACATTGCTCTTCAAGCATGGAAAAGAGTAATCTTTTCTGATCCTTACAACTTCACTACAAATTGGGATGGTCCTCAAGTATGCAAATATGCTGGTGTTTATTGTGCACCTGCAATTGATGACCCTAAGATCAAAGTTGTTGCTGGCATAGACCTTAACTTTGCTGATATAGCAGGTTTTCTTCCTGATGAATTAGGCCTCCTAACTGATCTAGCACTCATCCATTTAAACAGCAATCGCTTCTGTGGCATTATCCCACACTCCATTGCCAATCTCACACTTCTCTATGAGCTTGATCTCAGTAACAACAGAAGTTGCGGCCCTATTCCTTGTGGTGTACTGTCTCTTCCTGTCCTGAACTTCCTTGACCTTCGTTACAATGAGTTTGAAGGGCCATTGCCTCCTGAACTCTTCCAGAAAAAACTTGATGCTATTTTTGTCAATAACAACCGCTTTACTGATGTTCTTCCAGCTTTTCTTCGTGGAAGTTCAGCTACTGTGTTGGTAATAGCTAACAATAAC